>JAFBJT010108993.1:0-11743 GCA_016785325.1 Chascanopsetta lugubris
TATACATATATATATATAAACATGTGTATTCATACTGTATATTCAGGGTCCTTGGATTGATGGAGCTATAAATATGAACAATACATTGTGCTCAGACTGACTGGTACGCTGTTGTCCCTTTGTCCTCAGGAGGAGAGGACGGGCTGGTGAAGCTGTGGGACTACACAAAGGGCACAGTCACCCATGTGGGGGCAGGTCACGGCGGCAGCATCACCAGCGTCATCATCTGCTCCAACAGCCGCACCATTATCAGCACCAGCGAGGATGGAGCCATCCTCCGCTGGAGGTTCCCCGATGGTTCCTCTTAGAACAAATGTATTGAATGCTCCCTATAATTTCTTTATATTTCTATTCATTTCTCTATTCTTTTTTTTACATTAATATTGATCTTCAAGGTGCAGTGTGTAAGATTTTGGTCATTTTGTCACTTCTAAGAATATTTGAAAACAATTACATACTGACATTTTCATGAATTTATAATCACCCAAATGTATTATTCTTTCCCAGAGTCCTTAAATGAGCTCATTAATGTATATTTACATGTGGAGTGGGTCCCCTCCACGGGGGCCGCCATGTTTTTACAGTAGTCCAGAGTGGATGTGCGAAACATCGTTTGAGTTTTAATGATATTTGAAGTCTACCACAGGTTTTTCTTCATGCTCAGAAGGGTGAGGTGAGGTGATGGGTACAACAGGCAACTTCACCTCTAGATGTCACCAAATCTCACACACTGCACCTTTAACTGAATTGCTCTGACAAAGAGATGTCTTCTCGTGGAGCATCAATAAAGCTGGTTCCTCTCTGAGCCGTTGAAGGACATCATTGGGAGAAATATGCCGTCTCTTGCGTGGCGATTCCCCACAGGGGCTGAAGAGGTGAGAATCTGCTACATGAATATAAAATGACACGTCAAGGATTTATGCTTGACATCAAAGCATCTGTGTAATGCGTCTTTAGATTGTTTGAGAACAGTGGGATTAATGGCACACCATATACTTTCATAGGGCTTTGTTATACAACACATTAAATGCATGCTTTACTCTCGGAGCCAGCTCCCCCTGTCTCTGCCGTGGCAGCGGGAAGGAAGAGGCCCAGATTCATGGCACTTAAACACATGGCTTCTGTCAGCTAATCTATCAGCGGCCATTCCCCGAAGGATCTTGGTTAAAGAGGGAGGCAACGCACGACAGAGAGCCTCCCCTACTGTCTCTGATCTCAGCCCTATTCTCCTCATTATTCTTCACAGTGGCTTATCTGAATAATTAATAGCTCCCCCCCCCAAAAAAAAAGTTAAATAACAAAGTCGGTTCATAAACAAAGTCAGCAAAAACATCGCCGGATCAGTAAAATAGGGCATCTCTCGTCTTTTTACCCCTTTTAACCCATTGAACAAACTACAGTACAAGAGAAAAAGACTTTTGTGTTTGTTTGTTTGATTTCATGGTGAATAAATATATTTCCTAACGATGCTGGAGAAAGAGTGTCCACGGAATTATGAACTGGGATGGGGCTCTGATGCTCTATTTGAATACATCAGCACATCTGGTTCACTAAATCCAATCTTTAGTCCTGGTGAGCTGTGAAATTAAGGCTAAAACGATTGGAATCTGAATATAGGAGAAAGAGACGCAGGGAGCCAGTGGTCATGCATGTAAGGTTTGGAGGAGATTGAACCTTTAATGTCTGAGATACAAGCACTTCCTGTTTTCATGACGAGAGCTTGAAATTCAACATGGCCGACTTCCTGTTGGATTTAGCGGAATGCTCCAAGAGGATTACTTTCTTGTCTGAAGAGAATACACGAGTGTACCGAATTTCCTACACGTCGATGTTACGCAGTACCGGGGCTGAGTTTGAGGTGGCGCTGGAGAGCCAATTGGCCCCGCCCACTTGAGTTAGCTGCAGAACATTTAAACTTCCACCTCTTTCTATGTAAAATCCCAAATTCATGAGTTTTTGAAAATGCTAAGATCGCCGGTGTAGCTGTTCATCCAGGTGTCAGTAATCACTGGTCCTACAGGGGGCAGCACACAACACCTGTAATTACTTCCGTGTTCTGACGACCACATGCACCTTTAACCTGACTGATACTATGTCGAGAAAGAGGCGGGTATCAGCGATGAGCATTGTTCATTGACAGAGAGAGAGAGAGAGAGAGAGAGAGAGAGAGAGAGAGGCAGAGGCGCGCGCTCTCTCCATGGACGAGGAAGTAGTAAGGCTGTGTGTGTGGAGTGAGTGAGCAGCGAGGGAGGAGGCGGCTGCCTGTGTAGTTCCTGCGGGGGAGCCTCGCGGATCACAACGCTCCTCACTACCGCACCGGAGAGCGGAGCAGCGGAATGTCAAGAGCGTGAAGACGGCGATCATGTGCCTTGGTGGCCCCGCGTTGGTGCCTGCAGAGCGGTGAGGGAGAGGAGGAGGAGGAGGGAGGAGAAGGGGGGGGCAGGGGCAGACAAGCTCGCAGACAGGTGCGCCTCCTCAGCCCTGTTTCGTTTTCCCTCAGTCGCCGCCACAGAGCCGGAGCCATGGATCCACGCAAGGAGAGCAAGGTAAGAAAGCCGCCCATGAAGCCCGGCACGCGGAAAGAGAAGAAGCACAAGAGCGGGAGGTTCACCCGGAGGAAATCGCTGAGGTCTTTGGGGAATTTCATGGGAAGGATCCTGAAAACTTTGGGCACTTTGGCGCACTTCGGCAACGCGGACCCGCCGGACGCCGAGGACGACGACGGCGGCTTCGGGCAGAGCGCCTCCGGGGGCTTCAAAGACGACTGCCCGCAGCCCTCCCGGGAGGCTGCCACCGCCAAGAGGAGCTCGTCCTCGGTGGTGGCGGCGGCGGCGGCGGCGGCGGCGGCGGCAGCCGCCTCCTCCTCTCACGGCTCGGTGAAGGAGCGGCTGTCGATGTGCTACGGCGACAAGACCCCCGGGGTGCTGGGACTGAAGAACCACGGCAACACCTGCTTCATGAACGCTGTGGTCCAGTGCCTCAGCAACACGGACCTGCTGGCCGAGTACCTGGGTCTGGAGCAGTACCGGTCGGACACGGGCCACGGGAAGGTGAACGGGGAGGCGGCGTCGGTGGTGGCGGGAGAGGAGGCGCCGAGCGACCGCGGAGAGGTGACCGAGCAGCTGGCGTCACTGGTTCGAGCCCTGTGGACACTGGAGTACACGCCGCAGCTGTCTGTGGACTTTAAGGTGAGCACCTTTGGGTCATTGTTTCCATTGTGATGATTGTTATTAGGATTATTTTGGACCAGACCATGTGTTCAAATCCATAGGTAGGTTGCTACTCTGCCAAAGTTTACACCCCCCCCCCCCACACACACACACACAAACCAATACATAAATGAACAAATACATCGCATAACAAAAAATATTTATGGACATTTATTTGCTTTCCAGTGCCAAAGTTGCATAATAGTACATTTGCTTGACAGAGACTGAGAATCCTGTGTACCCCTCCTCCACACCAGGGCCCCAGGTGTTCAGGGGCCCTAATTAACTGTGGGGTCAGGTCAGGTGTGTGAGATGTAAGTCAAACTATTCCTATTCCCATGAGAATAAAAAAAAAGATACAATAGTAAGGTTGGTGTTTTGACGAGTGTATAATGGCTCAAATGTGCAAAGCTGGGTGTTTACATCATGTCTGTGGAGGCTGCCATTTTTTGTTTTGTTTTACAGTAGCCCAGGAAGGACAAGCTCTTTATGAGTTTGAATGATAACTGAAGGATACCTGTGGGTTACTCAAAACATAAACAAACTCTGACTTTCTAATGTTACACTATTCTAAAAAAAAAAGTCATCAAACTATGCATGGACAATATTGTGTGGCACATGTAGGCATGACACACTCAGACCCCCCCCCCCCACACACACACACACATCATCCAGAAATTCAGTTTTCCGAGGTCCCAGGAGAGGCAGGAGTGAAATTGACACTAAACTGGCTGTAAAGCGCAATGTCTCTGCTTTCAGACCCCATTTGAATTTTTCTGATGGCGCAAACTGGGACGGAGCCACAATCCATTATATTTTTAGACTTTGATACGGCCCAATGAAAAATGGATGGCGGGCCGCAGTTTGGACACCCCTGTCCTAACCCCTCAGCCACGCCGGCCCCTCTTTATGTCCGAATTGTTCTCAAATACAGAGTTGAAATGGGAACAGTTGTGAGATTTCCACTCAGGGACTCCCTGCAGGTTTTCCCATGTACGCCACCTACTGACATTCTCAGACCAGACGTTTACACATGAAACCTGAGCCGACTTGAACACACAGACATTAATGGCTGAAGTCCGACCTCTGGGCCTCAGCAGGTGCACTAGCGCGCATAGCTGGGTACATTTGACAGTATGAGCTGGGGCCCTCTGGGATTGGTTGACTGTACCGTCAACACCTCAGAGGGAGAAACAAGTATATCAGGTGTGTGCGACGTTGCGCGTCGGCTCAGGGGGGGGGGGGGGCAAAGGTCAACCACCTGTCATGCGAAGCAGTAACAAGAGAAAATGGAACGTCTCACCACTTAATGACATACCTCCAGACCTTTATCACTGTTTGTGGAAGCAGCTGCAGGTTAGAGTGTGGATGTCATGTGGTTACTGATTACACACAGGTTACACAGTCGGGGCCTGACTCACCTGCCCAACAATGCAGCACTTCACCGGTGGCTCGTCCGCATTCCTGGGCCGCCAGGCAGACCACCGGGGCGAGTCGGGCCTCCCCCGTCGGTGCGTGGGAGAGTGGTGGAGTGCGCCGTGACCAAGTCTGATACCCCCAACAAGTGGTGGCACACTGACGCACAGGAGCAGGGCCGGCCAGCCTCCACAGTCAGTCAGTCAGCCCAGCCAGCTGGCTTACGTACCTGCTTTCACATCACAGTCAGTTTTCGACTCTGTTTCTTTGCCCCCGACATAAACGGCACATCGTAAAAGGAAGAAGCTCTCTTCCCTTTATCTTGCCATTCGTGCGTCTCGTGTGGTGTGAAGCAAAACACGCTGCCGCGCAGCATTCCCAAGATGTGAGCAAAAAAACAACAAGTACCTAAACCTGTGGGGGTATTTACATGCCGACGCCTGGGAATTGAGTATTCAGCAGAAACGTGCAGCATCAGCAGCCAGACGAGAGGAAAAAGACACGGGCCCACGTTCACCGCGGTGTCGCGTTTCCCTCGCTGGAGACAATAAAAACCCGTGTTTACCTCCGAGTCGTTTGACCTGGGAGGGAATTCCAATTGTTTCCATTCTCAGTGGGAATCGTGCCGGTAAAAGCGGGTTGTCTGCTCAGCGCAGGGGCCTCGGTTTGATCCTCATCTCTACCCCCCTTTGTTTGCCGAAGCGTCCTCGGGCAAGACGCTGTGCTGTGTATGTTTGGAAAAAGCTGTATGTCGAGAGGCAGCGTGTGAGTGTGTGATGGTGGATTAAAGGCACAGCTGTAGTTTGAATTGCTTTTGAAGTCACAGCTGAAACACACTATGTTAATACAGAAGATCCGACATATGACCTGGTAGACGGGAGCCAGTGGAGAGTGGGTTTTTATGGTCACACGTTTACCGAGTACTATCTCTACTGTTGCATCAACATACTAAAGAGTCATTTTTAATTTTCTGTAAACAGTGGGATAGGTTGTTTTTCCAAATGGTGACTTTGAAGAGTTCACTTCCTGTATTTTCAAAGACAAGATGATCATCCATCACAAATATGTAAGAATTGTAGAACCTTGAAAGTACAAGTTGAATTGATTCTTACTTTTGATTTCTTCCTCTGTTACAGTTACTAAGTATGATTGATGAACGATTGATTGACAGGCTGAGCCATGTTGATTGTTACTCTACTGTTGGCAGATTTACTGTCCAACGTTTCACTTGCACTTTAATTTTTGAAATAGTTGGCACTTAATGAAGTGATTAGTTTTTCGGGCCTGTTTGAAGACACGCACACACACACAAACACACACACACACACACACACATACACACACACACACACGCAGCGAATTTGATTATCCTTTAAAAGTGTACTTGTATCAGATTAGCACATTGGATAGACTGATACTTAAAGCTAGAATCAATGTTTTGAAGGATAACTGGCCTTGCGCAATTTGAAAACATCGACGGAATATCCCAGCAGCTGGTCACACTGGTGTCACACACAATGTAAGGCTTCATATCGCTCGGTGTGATGAAGCAAACACTGAGTTATTCCTTGAACTGAATGTCTGAGAGTGCTGCCCTGTGTTCAAACAGAGACGTTCTTTCTTTCCTCTGATTTGCTCCGATACTTCTCATCACGGCTGGACGCTGTAATAAAACGAAAGCATGTCCTTCACGCCCCCTCTCTCTCGCTCCCCCCTCACCCCACTGCAGAGACACAGCGATTTGTGTTTGTCTGCTCATCCCAGGGCGAGGAGAGGATGTTTACCGTATCATGTGCATTCAGCCTGGAAAAGGGAGGATGCCCCCTGCCGAGACACCTCCGATGGTGTGCACTCAGAGGAAAGAGGGAGGGAGAGACGGCGCTGGTAAACAAAGCTTATTGTCCCTCCTGTGATTATCACACGACCCCACCCTGTATGTTACAAGGAAACGGGGCGGACATATTTTTTTTTTTTACTGCTGATCCTTATTCCAGAATGTGTCCACACTCCGAGAGAGGCCTGCACATAAGTGGGGAAACACACCAAGTCGTTTCTTTTGCAAACTTTTGAAGGGAGGAGTCGGGTTCAGGAATGAGTAGGAGTCTTGAGTCAGTCGGTAGAATCCACAATGTCTCATCTGAAGATTCCAGTGTGACCTCCAGGCTTTCGACAAAGCAGCAGTTAAGTCTGCTTTTAAAATGCTGGATGCATCTTCCTCTGGCAAATCAATGGACTCGGTAGCTTCTTTCACACATGCGCTGAAGTCTCAACATTTGCCTTCAAGGAAGAAGTAAGAGAAACGGTCGTGTCAGACACGTCACTTTCTCCAGTCGTTTTATACGATGCAAGAAGCGTTGCTCGTCTACATCCTCCTTTTTCACACTATTTGCATTATGAGTAAAGTTGCGCACAGAGCGCCCTCCGCTAAATCTCAAGGCTGCATCACATGACTGTTTTGGTAACTTCCTGATCTGTCGACAATTGTTTTGATTAATCAGAAAATCCGATAAAAAAAAAAAGAAATAATGTTGCTGTCGTTCATTTGCGCTCTTTCAAAGAACTTGCAAGTCAGAACAGGAACTACGTGATGAGCACAGAATTCTTGCTTTTAGCGTGAATTGTAGTGCAGAGATCAATCAATTCATATCTGCTTAACAGAATACTTAGTGAATTTGAGTGTATTCATGTGCAAATCTGAACTTCAAGCCAAGTCGAAGGAAGTCTTCAAATTTCAAAGAAAAAAATCCGTGGCCTATATCTGAGGTGTGTCACTCGGTTTGGGGACCGGCCAATCAAATCGTGTTAATCTGATATCCGATTTAAGGGCGGTTAGAGAACATGCTGTGTGTGTGTGTGTGTGTGTGTGTGTGTGTGAACCAGTTTGTCATTTAATTTTGCATTAATGACTACGACAGTACAATAGCGTCGAAACCAGCAATGTCCCACGCCTGCAACGGTGATTACCGTTGCCATGACCTCACCCACCATTTAGTGTCAACACAATATGTGTGAGTCTCATGTCCCTGGCCGGGACTTTCGCAGTTAAACATGCTCCCAAATGCATCTTTGCGTGTAAACGACAGTGATCATCCCAGTGGTGGTCGTGTAGTTAAAAGGTTAAAAGTCTTCCAGCTCCGTCATGACAGCCTCACTACACATTTGATGCTGATGAGATCCGGAGGGACGAAGGGTCCCTTTATTAGTTGGCCCAACAGTTGTCGAAATCAATTTGACTCGGCGATGCAAGCAGGCTCTGTCTCTTTACTGCCTCACACTCCTGACCTCCTCCTATCGGATTTAACAACACTTTGACTACTTTTCAAAGTTGGAGCAAAGGAGCCCGGTTTGATCTCTTTTCAACGCTTGACAGAGTACGGCTCAGCCAGGCCCGAGGAGCTCAGCCCGGGAGGATGAAGCCCTGGCGCTTTAAGTAGTCCTGTTTGTTCTGGAAGTGCAGGAAGTGTGTGACAGCGACGCAGGGCGGCGAGAGGGATGGCTTGTTTGTCTCTGCTCGTCTCTGTTCCCCTTCAAGGACCCCTCTTATTCTCACCGTCGGCGCTGGAGATGTACACACTGTCGACAGATGCGCACACAGATAGTTTGGGGATATGCACCACCTGGACTCTGTGCCGAATCGACACAGCGTGGCTGCACATTTCAGTTAGAACGCAGCCCTTTCTCAGTGGAGCAGGTGCGGAGCCGTTTTTTCGAAGATCTATTGTGCACCTTCGCACAGCGGATGTGATAATAATCCCCCGTTTTATGTTTGACGTGCAGCAGGATCTGTGAAGACAATGTGAGGCGGTAATGCTTCAATCGCTTCGTCTCAACGCGGCCTACAAGTAGTGAAGCGGCGGCCGCGCGCTGTTCGGGAAGCAGCATGCGGTCCCTCGACTCGATGAGCCACACTCCATTATACCTACACCGCTGTGACCAAAAGCAATAAAGAGACACAAGACAGAAGTGCGTACGCGCCGCGCCTGTGTAAGAACTGAGATTTTCCACCAGGTTCACTTCCACCTCCATTGATTTATGCGCAGAACTTGAAGGACACGGTGCGGGAAGCACCCGGAATGAATCAGTCTAATGTTGTGGGGTGCGAGGCTGCGCTCGCTGAATCACGGGGGAGAGTCCGGGGCGGTTTAGCTGCTTTGTCTCAGTGATGGGGGGGCGCTTTGAAACGGTATGACGGTACAGTCACACAGCCTCTGACGCCATGACGGATAGAGCCATCCTCCTGGGTGGGGCCAGAAATCTGATTGGTCCCTAAACCGAACCTGTCGCCCTACTAGTACTTTCACATAGCGTCGCTAATAATGAGACAAAGTTATAGTGTGGCTCCATTTTGTGGTTCAGATCCATTTGGACCTTGTTGGGGTTAAACACTTGTACATTTCACTCAAGGGGCCACACTGGGCCAAATTTGATCTTAAGTAGGCCGGACCAGTAAAATCATAGCATGACGACCTATAAACTACAACAACTTCAAATTAAAAATCCATTTGTTTTAGTTCAAGCCCAGTTGCGAATTGAATGAAAAGTCCAGTTTGCGAAATCATCCCATGGGCTAGATTGGATCCTCTGGTGGGCCAGTTCTGGCCCGCAGGCTGTAAGTTTGATGCCCCTGCTCAAGTAAGGCGAGTCCTAGTTTGATTGTTTTCAGTTGACAAGAGCAAAGCTGATGCATTAAACATGAAGGAGGGATGAAGCATGTGTCAGTAAAGAGCTTTGATCAAACATACTGGCATACAGTATATATGGCTCATTGTGCAAATCAATCGTAATCAATACTTTTTCTTTAACTTATCTCTAATCCAACGTTACAAGATACTGCTCTTTTGGACTCCTCTTTTCTAAAGATCTGCAAAGATCTCAGTGACTGTGCATTTCAGTGCTGCTTTATCAGATTCAAGGGAATCATTTGGGCCTTGGAGGTTTTCCCTTTACTGAATGCCATGTTATCGCTGTTTAACATTTTTTGGGAGACTGTCTTTATATTTGTTTTATGAATGCATCCCAGCGTGAAGAGTCAATATTAGCAGCACATAAAGTACTTCACCGAGATACAGTCAGCAAATTGTACGAGTTGTGTGGCTCAAAGATCCAACTTCAAACAAGTCAAGATCTTGAGGGACTGTGGGTTTAGGGCTCCACGGGGGTTGGACAGACAGACTCAGCCCTGGTCCCTTTGTGTCCCCCGATGGAGAAAAATCCTCGATCTGCTCCTGCTCCTGAGCTTCTTCCACTCAGCTGTGAATCCTCCGATTATCAATTTCTCACTTTGAGCAGAGCCCTGGGAGCCCTCGCTGGGCCGGGAGCCATTCAGAGGTGATTACCTCCCATCACATCTCATCCCTTCTTATTTCTTACTGATCACCAATATATCCTGAGCCGGGGGGCATCTGCCGACATGCTTGGGATCCTTCCATGTTGACGCCACATTCTTTCCTTTTCGACGAATTCAGGTCTGATTGCAAGAAAACACGTTATAGATTTGACTTCGGACTTCTGCCGAATGTGAATGGCGTGTGGCAGTGTGGCTTTGCCAGACACGGAGAAGGTTGATTTAGCTTCATCTGGGGAAAATGCGAGAGGGACACGTGCTACCAGGCTCCGAGAGCTCCGGCGCATCTCCCCCTTTCTTTTTGCACGCGTCCATGTGAGCGTGTGGATTTTCCAGGGGCGGCCGGGTTGACGCAAGCTCAACCGATTAGTGGAGAGAACGGTCCTTATACGATTGAGGGGAAAGGGGAAAAGGATATTAGAAAGAGCAGAGGACAGACAGAGAGAGAGAGAGAGAGAGAGAGAGAGAGAGCAGATAAATGAAAAAACGCAGCTTGAGGGGAGAAACAGCGGTATCAGCGGAGGCTGCAAGTGATGATTGCCCTCCGTCCGGCCCGCTCCGACAGAAGAGGTGAGTCGGCAACATGGAGGCGCGCTGAAAAACGAGCGGTAAATGGAGCGTCCAGTAATGACAGATTCTATCCAGCTTCATCGCGGCCTCACCTGTGGGGGACCCCGCGGTGTGGTCGGGAGGGGGGGGGGGCGCACCTCCTCTTAGGGGGGGGGGGGGGGGGGGGGGGCTGCACCTCCTCTTAAGGTTATACGCTGTCGTCATTTGTCAATATCACTCTGCAGGCTGGGCCGAGATGAGGTGAGCAGCTGTAAATGGCTTTTTCAAGGGGAGAGAGAGGGAAAAGAGTGAAAGAGTGGAGGCTTGGTTGGTGGTGATGTATGTTTATGGTAAGTCCCAGCCTCCCTGTGTGCTCACCCGTCTTTGTTTAGAGAGTCGGAGGATGGATGTGTGTGTGGAGGAAGGCGAGACGGTGTAATGGTGCGAGGTGAAGCAAAGGTAAGCAAGATTGGGCGGTGACATCGGTGTGTGTGTGTGTGTGTGTGTGTGTGTGTGTGTGTGTGTGTGTGTGTGTGTGTGTGTGTGTGTGTGTGTGTGTGTGTGTGTGTGTGTGTGTACTCATGGGAGGTCACTGGAGTGCAGCCCTGCCACTCCGCTGACCGTTGGGAGGTCGCGACCCCGCGCTTTGGAGACGGCAGGTTTACGGCTGTGTGTTTGTCATTCTGTCGTCTTTATCTCCAGAGCTTTGCTTTGTTTGCGGGAAGGTGGCGATTCTCGGGTTCTTTTTGTTCTGATCCTGAGTCAGAAATCTGCCTTTCCTCAAACCGGACACCTTAACGCGCTGTACTCAGGCTTGCTCAGGCGTTTTACCAGGTCCCTGAAAATAACAGGTCTGAAGATGGAGTCAGGTCACCTGAAGGACACTGGGCAGAGTGCGAATCTCCACCTTCTTAGTTCCCTCAAGTCTATTGCTGCTTTGCCCAATTTTCAGAATTTCAGAATTGGATCATTGGGTCTGGACTCTGCCGTAGTTGCCGCATGCACATCGCAGCAGAAGGTTTTTCACAACCACCGCAAATAACCAGACAAGAGGCAAATGAGAAGAAATGCCAAGAGGCAGGATGATATGTCGCTGCACCAACAGAGGTGGCATTTTTGTGTTTACTGCCGTTGTCCCAGCAACCGGCCTCTGTATTTTCACCAGAAGCAGTGTTTCCCCCACCGTTATATCAGGAGCACCCCCCCCCCCCTCTGAGGGCCACAG
>JAFBJT010108993.1:13710-26035 GCA_016785325.1 Chascanopsetta lugubris
CGCCCCACCCCACTCTCTATCTCTCTCTCTCCCTCTCACACACACATTATCATCCCTATCATTACCCCTGGTGTTTGGGCGAGAGACTTATTGAGTCTCAAAATAGAGTCGCAGCAATAATAACATGCCGCAATATCCAGGAAACCCTTATCATTGTGCTCTGGGTGCGACGCTGCTAATGAGGCTAATATGGAAGAGATGAATGAACGTCTTCAGGCCACAACCTGGAATCAAAACACATAAACATTCCCATCACACATTGACATGTGTCGTCTTGCGCTCGCACACGCGCGCGCGTGCGTGCGTGTCAGTGAGTGAGTGAGGTGAACAAGGGAGAGAGTGCAGGCTTTCTAAGTGGATCAACTTGACATTCAGCACAGTGCACGCACACCATCCCTGTGTGTCAGCCACAGAAAGAGCCCGTGCAAACCGACAGAGTGGAGGCAGCGCACAGAGGTTTTCATCAATGGAGGAGAGAGAGACACGAGACACTTGTCAATGACATGATTTCATTATAAACGCACAGCACGGTCAGTAACAATAGAGAGCGAGTCTGCACTCGGTGAAAACGTGCACGGTGATTTTATAACTGTGTTCAATGATCAGTTTTACAGTGGGGGAAACAGCAATGAGTCTTAAAGGTACAGTGTGCAGGATTTAGTGACATCAAGTGGTGAAGTTGTGTTCCGGTTTTTAGGCGTTACTTCTATTCCTCTGTAGATTTAAAAAGTGCATCATAAATCAAATGTATTATTATCATCATTATCAGTATCAGTATTAGTCGTAGTATTTACATAGAGAATATAAAATGCTTGTAGCCTGTGACCACCTGGTAAACAGATCCAGTTTGGCTTTGTAGCCATTGCATTGATCCTTACATCTATGAGGTGGATGTCATGTAGTTTCAGTCTCATGTGGTGCGAATGGTAATAAACTGAATCTGGAATCCATTGATGAGTCATGCAGTGCATTAGGTGAGATAGAATTCTGCAAAGCCGACACACATGTTTGACTGCAGCTGTAGAGACGCCCTGCAGACCCTATATTACCCCACACATTCCCCAGCTGCTCTGTCAATCAACATGCACCACAAATACACACACATTTAATATGCATCTTCTCATCCACACTCACATACGCAGATGTGGTACAAACCAAAACCGACTCACTATGATGGGAAAATTGTGTCTTTTCCTGAACAGATATGACGCAAAGTGAACTTTCTGCTTGACACAGACATAAACGACTCCTTTATGGAAACGAAAAACAAAGTGCGTCTGTTTTGCCTCTGGTTCACTCTGGTTTGGTCAATTACTGTAAATAACACTATTGTTTCAGCGTGAGCTCGGCTCCACTTATAATGGCGGTGCTTGTCAAGCTAGAACACCCAGAAAGGGTTGTGCAGGAGATTTCACAAGTTTTGAATGTGCTCATGATGACGGTAGGAAGAGTACTATCACTGTTTTCATATAAAACACTTAAACGGTGTGTCATACACACTCTTTGGAGATGCAGCTGATGAGTAACGCTTAACCTTTCCATTTTGTTCTGGTGCTATGTTTATTTTTGGCTTAAAGTAAGAGGACCGATGCTGGAAAGATTGTTTTTTCTACCTACTTTATTAATGTGATTTTTTTTTTATATTTGCCTCTATAAGATTTCTTATTTCAGACAAAAGTTGAAGGAAAAAGTCTGAAAAATGTATTTAATTGTATTTATATACCCCCCCCCCACCCCATATTGACTTAAATATTTTTTCCCCACTGGAAATCAACACTGAAATAAACCCCATATTGACTTAAATATTTTTCCCCACTGGAAATCAACACTGAAATAAGATACAAAACCATAAACCTCACAAACGGGACAGGTTAGAGACATATAAACTGGCTGATCAGTCCCAACACTAGGGGGAAACAGAACACACAACAAATGACAAAACACGCGGGGAACCCCAAATCCCCACATGCAACTTGAGTAGTTGGTTCAGTCCAATCAACTGGGTGTGTCTATTTCATCAGGCTCCGCCCACTGCTCTGCCTTTGCTCCAAACCAGGAAGGAGGACTGGATCAGCCCACACAAGGTAACTCTGACTCAACGGAAGCTGAAATATGAAACTAATGATGAACTAATGGTGAGAGGGAACGAGTGGACGTAAACTTTTGAACCACCAATGGATATGTGGTGAGACAGAGGGTGACTCTCTTGATGTGGGGCTGTGGATTCAGCCATTACAGTGGAGATGTACTGTGCATATGTGGTCAAACGCAGTCTGATCACTGGAAATGGAGCTTAATGACACTTCAGGTGTAAGTGGGGAGAAGACGCTTGAATCACGCAGTGATTCACTCACACCGCATCTGGGCGTGTCAAGGCCTCATGACCATTGTGTTTTAGTAGCGAGTGTGTGAGTGTGTCCCAGGCCACACTGTTGAACGCCTAATGTATTCGGCATGAGGCCTTTGTGTGTCAGTCACTGCCTCTTCCCACTGTCACTTTGAAAAGTGCGGAAAACCTTGGCTGATTCAGTTTGGGGCAGGACTGGTACAGAAATGGACTGGCTAGTATTTTTTTTCTTCTTCTGCGTCAATTGTCAAGCAAACAAGGCACTGGAAGTGAATTACTGAGCCCTGCTGGTTGAAAATGATATCGCAGTTACTTTGTATATGACGTCTGCGTAGAAATCCTTTGAATTGAATGTACCATTTGAATTTAAACTCGATGACATCCAGTGAATAGCTGTCGTCCAAAAATACTTGTTTTTGTGTGAATATACAACAAATTGCTTTGTAAGGATTTAATGGTTTGGAAATACAGATACATGCTTGTTGATAATGCTCGTTGTGTAAAAAGTGAAAAGCACGCATGAATGCATCTCCTTAAAGGTGCAATGTGCAAGATTGAGTTTTAGTGTAACATTTCCTTTTCGATCAAATTTTCTAATGAATGGACACTACAGATCTTTTCAGTTTTGATGTTTTGATGATGATAACTGAGGGCTGCTATAGGTTGAGAGAGTGTCTTTTTAAGACTCACAGAGCAGGTATCAACAGATGACCCTTCTACCTCTACCATTGCATAAGACGCCCGATACAAACCCCCCCCCCCCCCCCCCCCCCCCCCCCCCCCCCCCCCCCCCCCCCCCCCCGGGGGCACCCCCCGACCGGGCCTCCTGCCCTGCCGCCAGGACGTGGTAAATGATATCCGATGAAACACAAAGTGTTTAATGGAGCAGAAATACAAACCTCGCAGCCTGCTCGTTTGTTCTGGGAGAGCTGTCGGACCGCTGTAAGAAAACAAAGTGTTCCACGCACCCTTCTGTCATGGCCGGTCACTCCTGCGCTGCATGCCCTGTGTGGATGCAGGAGGGGAAAGGGACAGACGACTGAAAAGTTCACGTGCTCTCAGGCACATTCTGTTGGAATAAAAAAAACAACAACGGGAAGAACGGGAGGAAAGAGCGGACGGAGATGATGATGAAGGGAGAGAGAGAGAGAGAGAGAGAGAGGGGGCAGGAAAAAGGGAGGACAAAAACTGGAGGAGAGCGAAAGCGAGTTTGTCTGGAAAACACAAGCAGTGGATGTAAGGGCAGGAGTAGCTCGTCCCTGTTTCCATAGCGACCCAAATGTGCTGCCGGTGCAGTGACGCCAGCGAGGAGCGCTGCGCTGCGGCCGCGCTGACATGAGCCACACGTGCCAATGCCCGGCTGACAGCGCCGAGCGCACGTCAGCGTCTATTCATAGCACCTGAGTGACGCCCAGCAGGGACACGAGGAGGCCCGGGGAGTGGGCCGACGAGGTGAGGCGGCCAGAACTGGACGGGCGCCGGCCCAGGAGAGGTCTCAGCGGAGGGGCGGGTGGATGTGTCATCCTCTCTGATCTCTGTCCACGCCGACACCGGCATCGGTCCCCTCGGTCATCACCGGGAATCACGCAGGTCCGGAAACATAGGCACATTACACGGGGGGGGCGGGGGGGGGGGGCGGGGGGGGGGGGGGTCGTGGAAGGTCAACTAGCGTTGGAAGCCACATGGCACCAGAGGTTGTTCGGCAGGTGCGAGAATCCTCATGGAGGTTCCAAGCCCTAAATTCCTGGAAGATCAGATATGGGAGCCCGTGACTCGGCACTCTGGTGACCCATCATCGCGGCCCGACTCGGCACTATTTCACCCTGGTGCCGTCTCTTGACCGGCGGCCCTGTCCTTCTCGATCATATTTCCTGTTTCTAGACTTGAATTGAAAAAACATTTCCCTCTGTGTTTGTGTCCCGGCGTCGAGGTAAACGCGATCTGTCATAGACTCTGTGAATCTTTCGCAGGATAGCGACGTCAGGGTACGTCACAGTCACGGCCTGGAGGTTCCCAATGGGCATTTTTCAAAATGTGCAACTTTCCTCGCCGAGTTGGCGATGGACACTTGTGTGCGCTGCATGTTTCTGCGGTACATTCATCGGGACACCTGCTCTGTGCATCACTGTGTGGTTTTCGTTGCTTCTGTCCACGTACAGAACTGGTTCAAGCTCCACCACCTGCTCTGTGAATGAGTGGGTCCCACTTGAAGCTGCTTTGTTTCTTTTCTGGCTAATTTAATCATCATTAACTGTCCGTGTGTGTGTGTGTGTGTGTGTGTGTGTGTGTGTGTCCCAATTCAAGGGCCTTGTGGCTTCATCTGTGTGGGCCACATGAAGGCTGTGACCAATCGAGATGTTACAGAGCTGCAGCTCAGCATGAGGAGAACACTGTAGTGGTCTTTGGTGGAGGCTTTGCTCTTCAGCACCCGATATCTCCTCCTTGAACTACAGCAAAGTGCATTGCATCCTGGGAAATGATCCATCCAGTGGCGGAGCCAGACAATTTCCATAGGGCATTTTCTACTTGCTCGTACTGGCCTCGGCCACCACTGGCCACCCCTTGGCTCCGCCCCTGGATCGACCTATCCCAGCCTTCATGCGCACATCCGAAGGAGCATGCAAAAAACGCCAGTGTCGATGTGCTACTGCAATTTGTTTTCAAAAATTTTATTTTTGTTGAAGTTACAGATATTCTCGCACCGTCCTGTGTTATATAATGAATACAGACATTTTGCAGCACATGTGATATTTCATCTCCACAGTCCAAGCAGACAATTCATACGCATCCACCAATGGACACGCGTAATGCTGAGTAATGTACAAGGAGCGTTTACAGCCAAAATGGCGGACATGTTTATGCAAAGTTCGGTGATTCAAAACACCAACATTGAGCATCAGTGGACACATCTCATATGAGTGTCTCTGGCAGGCAGCAGGATTATCTTAAATTAGGAGATAATCGCTAATACCCCAGAACGTCCTGAATCTGAGTCGGTGCCAAGCGAATCGGAGAACCCGGGACGCCGATGCGAGTCGGTAACTGTGTCGAACTGTAATTGCCCGTCGGCGCACAGATCGCCGGTCCACCTTCGCTCTGTGCGGCGCAGACAGTGGTACAGTTGGCAGGAGCACTGGAAACATCAAGTCAGTGACTCCTTTGTGAGCGATTGTTCAAGCTCAATTGGTACTTGTGTAACTCAGCTTTGTCCGAGAGATCAGGCGGAAAAATGGCAGAGGCTCGGCGGTGAAGAGGGGCCCATTGTGGCAAAGTCAGATGTCATTGTGGCGGTGTGGCGGCCGGTGTCACGGGCCATTGTGGCCGGTGAAACGCGACATGGCAGACGCGGGGGTTGCCGAGTGAAATCGATCTGAGCGGGACGGCGATCATCTTTTTCCTTTGTGTCGCACGATTGTTTGTTTGTGTCGGTGCGTACAAAAGTGTATCTGTCTGTGTCAGGCGGTGCAACGCCGTGTTTGTTTGTTGGAAATTTCGCCGACGCGGGCCTTTCACAGGCCTGGAATCAGCAGTTTGACCCCCCCCCCCCAGGGGTACTGACAGGGCAAAGCGTGCGGGCGACCCGTTGTGCCCCCATTGTGCCCATGTGACTGCATGAATGGTGTGGCGGCACACGGCAATGGAGATAGAAAAGTGCTGCAAGGGACACTTTGACAATAAAGGTCCAGCGCATCAATGTGTGTCAGGGTGCGGAGGGAGGACACACACACACTGGTGATCATGTGAGCATCATTGTACCTCACTGTGTGTCAGCAGAACCCGCTGCAGCGCGTTCCCCTCGGTGGGATCCATGTCGCGTCCGCAGCCCCGTGTTCTGGCACAGTGATTCTCAACCGGTGGGTCGGGACCCAAAAGTGGGCCGCGGACTCATTTTCAATGGGGCGCGGGCCTTTTGATTGGGGGGGAAAAAAACAGTAGCTGCTGTGCTTTTATTTTGAAGGGGAATGCCGTCCATTCACGCTCCTGAACAGTAGGTGGCGACGATGCCCTCTCAATGCTGGTCTACACCCGCAATTTCACAGATAGAAGAAAAACCAGCCACGTTTGTTTATTGATCATGGAACAACGCAAAGCACAACATCGCCTAGATTAAAATGAAAAAGATTTTCTTGTATTGATTTGGGTCGCAGCTCTTCATTAATCTCCCAGATTAGCTGAGAACAACTGTTCTAGCACTCGTCTGCACCTGTGTGTGTGTGTGTGTGTGTGTGTGTGTGTGTGTGTGTGTGTGTGTGTGTGTGTGTGTGTGAGAGAGAGTCCCATCATGCTTGCTGCTGGCCACAGCCGGAGGACGGTTGCCTAGGACTTGCCTGCATGCTGAGAGAGGAGCAAGCCCGGGCAGGTTGCTGTGTTCCCCTCACAGGACAATGACTGGTTCAGATGCTTGGCTGAGCAGGAGTCTGAGAGGATCAGTGGGAGACGAGGGGCCTCTCACGGCCCCTGGCCGTCCTGACATTTCTGGTTTTGCCAAGTTCACCGTACAGAGAGTGGTGATTTGTTTTTGTTTTTCACGATAAATGCCGATGAATGCCCCGGCTGAAAAACTTCACCGACTGCTCAAGTAAACAAGTTGACACAGTGGACTGAATCACACTTTTTCCTTTTTTTGTGTGTTTCTTGCATTGACACACGGTCCCTGGCCATCTCTGACAGGAGGTTTAAAGGTGCAGTGTGTAAGATTCGGTGACCTCTAGAGGTGAAGTTGCAGTGTGTATTCATCGCCTCACCTTCACCCTTCTGAACATGCAGGAGAAGCTGTGGTCGACTTCAGTCGTCATTAAAACTCAAATAATGTTTAATACATCCACTTGGTGGCCTCCATAGAGAGGACCCCCCTCCTCATGTAGATATACATTAATGGCCCCATTTAAGGGTTATGGAAAAAAGACATGTAGGTGATTATAGATTAGATTAGATAGATTCATGAAAATGTCAGTATGTAATTGTTTTGTAATATTTTTAAATGTGACAAAAATGACCGAACCACACCTTTAATATCACATACTTCAATTTAAATGAGAAAGTTTCATTTCTTTTGTGGTCGGGCTGTGGTCAATAGGTAAAAATGGCCTCTGCCAACAAGGAGATGTGTGTGTTGGTTGATTGGCATAAGAGAAAATGAATAAACACAAAAAAACACAAAGGGGATTCCCACAAAAATGCTGGAACGACATTATAAAGGACAATTAAAAACAGTTTGATACAAATCCTGACGAAGAGAAAATCGTAAGAATGTCTGTTCTCTTCTCTTCTCTTCTATTTCTAGTTGGAGCTGCAGCTTGTTTGAGTGGAAGTCGAGTGTGAGGCCTCTCGTGACCTCGAGTTGAGTCCGGACCGGTCGAGACGCCCTGTGGTTGTGGTTCAAGCTGCACAGTTGAAAGAGGAGCGTCTGAGTCATTGGTTTCAGAGGAGATGTTGTGTTGTCTTCCTGAGGAGCACACAAAGGACACACACACGTCAGGTGATTGATTATTGGCTTATTATTAGATCTGCTGTTCACTGCAGTATCTGTATCGGTGTGTGTGACACCGTCCTTCCTGTGGGGCGGTGACCTACTGTACGATACAATAGTGTTTTATCAGGCCCGAGCATCCGCCCAGTGTGTTCCAATAAAAACACAAATGAGGAATGCTGTCATCCAACTGAACACTGTTAATGATGTAATGTTATAACAAGAGACGGGCAGGTTCAGCGGGAGGGTGATGGAGACGACGGCAGTGTGACAGACTGAACAGGAAGGACCGGTGGCGGTGGTGAACACCTGGGCATCTGTGTGTGTGTGTGTGTGTGTGTGTGTGTGTGTGTGTGTGTGGGGGGGGGGAATCGAACCTCTTACCTTCTAACCCCACAGCAACAGCTTCGTTCAAGACGTTCACTCCTTATATAGGTCACACATGCACAGGGGGGGGGGGGGGGGGCGCACTGCCATGTTTACCTGTAATAAAACAGACTTGCACAGGTATGTGAATTATAATCTGTTTTCATCAACAGACATTATGCCAAAAATAAACATGTCATGCTAAAACATATCATATATACATCATATCCTCTTAGCACCACCAGAGTTGTCCTTCGATCTCGTTGTACATTGTGTATAATGACAATAAAGGCATTCTGTTCTATTCTATAGAGTCTGTATTTGGGATAAATACAGAGATGTGAGAGACTGTGAATTCCCCATAAGAACAGCATAGTTATTGGATCTACTATATATTGTAATGGCTGCGCTCTCTCTCTCTCTCTCTCTCTCTCTCTCTCTCTCTCTCTCTCTCTCTCTCTCTCTCTCCTCCCTCTTTCTCTCTCTCTCCCCCCTCTTAGTACAGTACAGTACAGTACAGTACAGTACAGTACAGTACAGTACAGTACAGTACAGTACAGTACAGTACAGTACAGTACAGTACAGTACAGTACAGTACAGTACAGTACAGTACAGTACAGTACAGTACAGTACAGTACAGTACAGTACAGTACAGTACAGTACAGTACAGTACAGTACAGTACAGTACAGTACAGTACAGTACAGTACAGTACAGGGCAGTACAGTACAGTACAGTACAGTACAGTACAGGGCAGTGCAGTACAGTGCAGTACAGTACAGTACAGTACAGTACAGTACAGTACAGTGCAGTACAGTACAGTACAGTACAGTGCAGTACAGTACAGTACAGTACAGGGGAGGGCAGGCGACGTGTTGACAGGGGGGGGGGCTCTGACGTGGAGGAGCAGATGTGATGTGTGACTGAACGATAACTTTCGCACGCGCGCTGCGCTCGTCTGCGTGTGTGCGCATTATGTTTGCGACGGCCCGACGGCATCTTGCCACGGGCCGTGCGCAGCCCTGTAACAGTTCAGTGCCAGTGCATGTATGGTTACACCCCCTCGCACTGACACGTTCCCATGTCCTCCGCCACCACTCGACTCTCTCCAGCTTTGTGGCCCCAGACCCCGAACAGACAGGAGCCTAACGGCATCCCCGGGGGGACGCTGAGGGGCCTCGTGTCGAGACGATGGGGTAGAAAGAATACGAGCGATGGGGGCCGCGTGGAGAGGGAGGAGGGGGCGCCGCTGGGTCCGGGCGTGCGTCTCACTGCTCGTCCGATGCGTCACTGTCCGTGGCACCGTTCACTCCATTAGCGCCGTCCCGCGGGGAAACACCACCAACGATGGGACGCCTGGCGATGATCGCGTGCGACGATGCGTTTGGAGAACTTCAGGGGCCACTGAAGTATCGTCGTCAAAGTCCCACCGACGCCGCGCTGCGAGGATAAATCGGGGCTTTGAGGGAGAAACCATCTCAACGCAATTTCTTTTTAACATCCCCCCAGTCGCGCGTCAGCCGCGGCCAATCAGAATGCAGCGGCGGGATTATTTTTTTTCTGCAGGCGGACGACGGAGCTTTGGGTCTGGTCGACGGTCTGCAGCGTTGCTGCTGTTACGGTGCACCGACGATGCTCGATGAATGTCAACGGGTGGACGGCCACAATGTCAAATATCGTAACTTTATACTTGCACTCATTAAAACAGACAACTTAGTATTGGTGATTCTATCTGCTGAGGGTTTTCTTGGGCAAGACGCTGAACCCCACATTGTCCCAAAGTACTCATAGATACAAAGTTCTGCAAATAGAAGCCCAGTATGAATGTTAGTGTGACTGGTCTGAATGTAAACAACCATTTACCATTAACTCGTGAGTAAACGTGAGCGCTTGCTTTGAATTGGCCGCAGAGAGAAGAGGCGTGGTCTCGTGTTAACCTCCCTGCTCTGAGTGGATCGACCGGCCGCTCCCCCTCTCAGGATCTCTTCCGACAACAATAAACAGCATGAACGCGTCACGCGGCCGCGTCGCAAAGTGGTGTAGAAAGTAACGGATATTCACGGACACGTATAAGAAGTGTTCGGAACGGCGACCGACGGACACGTGCTCGGTTCCGTTCCACCGCTGCACGTGTGCGTCCGTGTTTGCGTGTAAAAGAGCCGCGTGAACACAAACGCGAGGGAAATAAAAGCCGGCGCGTGCGCGCGTCCTCTCCTCGGCGACTCCAAACGAGCAAAAAAAAACAAACCTGCCGTGGATGCGCCGTGCAGTCGGAGCGTCGCCACTGTCGCTGCGAGCCTGACGAGGCAAACTCGGGGACGGGACTTCGACTCCACCTGCTTTTCTCTGTCGCCGTTTGAACACGGGGACAGAAGCCGAGCTTCAAACGGGAGCCGCTCGCTGGAGTGACGCCTCACAGATAACTACCTCCAGCTCTGTCATTTTCTCTCTCACGGCCTGTTTCCGTGGCCCGCACAGGTTCTCACGCTGCCTCGCTCGCTCTCTCTCTCTCTCTCAGTCTCTCTCTCTCTCTCTCTCGCCGACACTGCAATCAGATGTGGCACAGCGAAGGCTCAGATGACAGCTGCGAAGACAAGGTCATACTCATCTGCTTTTAACGAAGGACGTGCACCGCTCCTTGTGACAGGCCCGTGCTGTGTGCACGTGCGCGCGCACGTGCACCCGCGCACACACATGCACCCGCCCACGTGCACAGTCACAAGGCAGAGCTGCGAGTATTTTGCAGACAGGGCCTTTTCCTGTGCCCGTGCAATCACCGAAGCAATTACCTATTAAAATTTCATCCTTCCCATCTCGGAATGTTTAGGAAAAGATTATAACTACTGGCGAGGTAATTACGCCTGGAAATGGTGGGTTGAGGTGTGAATGCTGAGCGCCGTGTGTGTGTGTGTGTGTGTGTGTGTGTGTGTGTGTGTGTGTGTATGAGTGTTTTTGTCTTAATAAAACAAATAGTGCTGCCCACCTTAAGCTCCTCAGTGCGATACCCAGAATGGCAATAACGAGTAAAAAAGTTCAGTATGGGTGCGGAGGAGGAGGAGGAGCGGCGGCCGCCTGCTGTAATTCTCGAGGATAACCACCGTTTTCCAATTCAATCTTACATCTGACGTCTTCGTTCGATTATACAGTCGGAGCAGGAACAATGGGATTAGCTGCTGCTGTGCCAGTTCGACTTAAACACTCCAGGCTGCTGGCGTTATTTACTCAAGCACTGAAAACTATGTTGAAAGTCACCCTGGAATTAAGTGGCGGGTGTTTTTTAGATTTCTGTCCATCGAGACAAAACGATAAACGTTGCTGCTGAGATCATACATTGTGCTGTTTGAGTTCCTCGGCCCTGTCTCTCTTTGCTCCTCCTCCTCCTCCTTCAATCCTCCCGTCAGCTGTTTGACGCACCGAGTGAAGAGACGTGTTATTTTCCACCTTTTGCCAATTTTCACAAAATCCACGGTTTTCTGAGATGGCGCCGACGTCGGCCAGTTGGTCCGTGCGGCCACGGAGTTGGTGGGCCAACTGGCACCGCATGGAGAAGCATTTGGGTTAGAGTGTCCAATTCTAACACTGATGCAGAGCCATTAGGAGGCACTCGTGGAACGGACGCTTCGCTTTGTTTGTGGTGATGCTGGTTGAAGAAGTCTCAAAGTCAAGTGCGCAGGCCGGATTGGTTGACGACCTTTGTTTCTGTTGTGATTGACACATTGACATGGATGAGTCTCAGGTCTGACTGCACTTTTTTTGTCAAAGTTGTAGCACTGACTGTTGCTGTTGCATCTCTTCATTGCGTCGCTCATTACAACACGTGTGAAGCCACACTGGCACACTGGCAACTACCTACACCTCTGTCTGATTCTTGACTCATCCAACAATAACCACACGGGCGCCGTGACCACATAGATGGTGTCGGTCATCCCCGATTCCTCCACCGGCGCTGTCGCTGTCGCGCGCAGAGATCTGCCAGACCAGGTGCATTGATGCCAGTAATGGGGCAATCTGGCCATAAGCTATAATCAATACACGGTCTGCGCTAAAAATAGATTTTCCGGCACCATATCTATAAGCGAAGTCCCTTTGTGCACTGCAGCCCGTGCAGGCGCCCCCCCCCTTTTCTTTCTAACCCGAACCCTTC
>JAFBJT010108994.1:2430-18563 GCA_016785325.1 Chascanopsetta lugubris
TGGGGGGTATGGAGTTCACGGGGGTGGGGGGGGGGGGGGGGGGGGGGGGGGGGGGGATAGAATGGCAGAGCGGAGGAGGGAGGGAGAGAGAGAATTCAATCATACAGCTCAGGAAACCGCTGCAGACCTGAATGTGTGTGCACACTCAGGTTAAATAATCTCCGTCTAAGCATTTTATCTTCACTAATAGTGTTGTTTACTGCTGGGTGCTGGCAGCATAATGAGCAGCAGGCGGCTGGGGGAGGGGGAGGGGGAGGGGGAGGGGGCGGGGCCAGGGGGGGTGAAGGGCGGGGCTGTCTCCTGCGTCACTCAAAGCATAAAACCCAGTAGAGGTCAAACTGTGTCAGTGCGTCTAAACATTAAGTCTGTTCATAAATCTGCCTCCTTCCAACAGACTGCGAGATGAGGGGAAGTTAATGAAGACGTAAATATGCGTGATAAATAATAATAATAATAATAATAATAATAAACAAACAATAGCACGTGTCTGCATGTGTCGTAAATTCTCCCTTCAATTTAATTCATGAAAAACTTGATCTGTCCCCGAGGAGACATTTCCAAAGACAGAATGGACAAGGACACGCGGCGCATACACATCAATGGCCTCGCTTTATCAGAGGCAGACACAGGCAGGGGGCGGAGCTGTGGGGCAGGAACACCTAGTGGCCGAGTGAGGGTACTGCAGATTCGGGGAACAAGTGTGGCTTGTAGACTTTTGGGATTCCAACCACCAACCACCATCCCTTGTACTCACTCTACCTCCTGAGCCGCAGCAGCAGCAGCAGCAGCAGCAGCAGCAGCAGCAGCAGCAGCAGCAGCAGCAGCAGCAGCAGCAGCAGACAAAACACAGCATGTCAATATTCTCCTTTCGACTGCGGCGACCAAACTGGGTCAAGATTAATTAATTAGCTGGAGTTCATTTTGTGCCTTTGAAATCAAAACTTTCATTAAATCTAATTACATGAGCCGGGTTTGAACGACTCAACGCGCAATGAAATGATGAATGTGAACTTCCCGACGTGAGACAACACGTGTACATGCTCCGGGCTCGTAACGCGTCTAATGCCTCGCTCATAATAATCCAATAACACAAATCACTGTATGCAAATGAGGCATGATGAAGTGTAGAATTAGAACGTATAGAACGTGTCTCCCGCCCGTGAGATCCACTCCATCGATCCCCCATCAGCCGAAGGTCCCTCCCTCTCCGTTAGTTCTCGCTGATGACTGCTCACGAGTGGGCGTGTTCATCTTCAAGCCCCGCCCCCTTCCTGTATCGATCCCAGTGTGATTATTTCCACGCTCTTTCTGCCACTCAGCAGTTCAGCAGCAGGGCCTCCCGTGTGTGTGTGTGTGTGTGTGTGTGTGTGTGTGTGTGTGTGTGTGAGCTGGCCGCTCGCTCGCGGCCCCGCACATGGGCGTGGGTTCTGATTATCCCGAGCTCGCTGCTGCATTTTGCCACGGCTATTTTTAGCTTCAAAGGGGCGACGGCAGCCTGTGTGTGCGAGGGAGCGAGGGAGCGCGGAGGAGGCCTCAGAGCCGCCGCCGCCGCCGCCGCCGCCGCCGCCGCCGCCGCCGCCGGAGGAGGAGACGGTGGCGACTTTGGGTGTCAGAGGAAGACATGCTTTTATTTTGAAATCAGAACATTATATGGGGGATTAAGCATGTTAGGCTCCTCACCCCGCCCCCCTCCGTGTCTGTTTATTTTGGGAATGGCGCCATTGTGCGGGATGTGATTATGCAAAGCGGGGGGTTCGGCGACGAGGGAGGCTAAAGACGCAGGCGGCCATTTTCCGAGAAACCGGAGCCGTTAGAGGCGCACGTTACGTATCGTGTTACCACACAGGAGGTTTCCTGAGGGGAAACAGGAAGCTGTCTCGAAGGTCGCTGTCACCTTGATGGAAAACTCTATACACACACACACACACACACACACACACACACACACACACACACACACACACACACACACACACACACACACACACACAGAGCAGTATAAGCCTGGTGTCACAGGCGTCGGTCCTCTCAGCTCCGTCCTTGGGGCAGATGGTGACATCATTAGTCTTTTGGAGGCTGACACGGAGCATGTGTTTGTTTTGGTGCCTGTGTGTGTGTGTGTGTGTGTGTGTGTGTGTGTGTGTGTGTGTGTGTGTGTGTGTGAGCAATCAGTTGATTCAGTTTAAGCGGCGCTATTCTGACAAAAGCCTCTGTTGTTTCCCCTTCTATCACAATAAATCCTAATCAAGTTAATCACCTACATTCATTTAGATTTAAAGGAGCATTACGTCACTTTTTTTGTTTAAATTTGTTTTCTTTTCGTTGACATTTGCTGACGCCCAATGACGGCAAATGCCATCAAGCTGCACCTCCCTTCCTGCCCCACAGGTGTCACCGAATCACACACACGTCGAGCAGATTAACCCTCATCATTCTCACACGTCTGCATCGTTGCTTTGTTTACGTCAAACTCAGTGAACGTCCAATGATGGTCCTTTGATCAACAAACAAAGATGGTGCTGAATCGCTGCTGATTCGTTTCCTGCCAATCAATCAAACCATCACATCCATCACATCCTACCTGTTTCCTCTCTCTCTCGCTCTCTCTCTCTCTCTCTCTCTCTCCCTCGCCCCCTCTCTCTCACCCGGGGACACGGCTGACAGCTGCATGTCTCCCACTGACTCTGTGTGACGAGTGCTGGTGAACTGTCTGTCTGCATGTGTGTTTCCTCAAAGAGACACAGATCTACTTATGACAGGTGGACTCTCGCTCTCTCTCTCTCTCTCTCTCTCTCTCGCTCTCTCTCTCTCTCTCTCCCCCTCTCTCTCTCTCTCCCTCTCTCCAGGCTGTGTGACTCAGCATTTCGGGACTCAAAGTAAATAGTACTGCACAAGCTTCTTCAAGGAGAAGAAGAGGAAAATAGCGGAGTGATGTGGTGGGGATTCTGAGGTTCAGGCCAAGAGTGAAAAGCGAGGGAGGACTGAACGAGACAAAAAGGCAGGCGAGGCAAAGTGGAGGAATGGGGGCGGAGTTCGAGAAGCATTGAGCTTTTCAGGCTGGAGGGAAACACTCGCAGAGGGCGAGCGAGCGAGCGAGCCAGATGAAGGCGGAGAGAAAGAAAAGCCGCCTCTCTGCCTCCCTCTCCCCCCCCTCTCTCTCCCCCTCTCTCTCTCTCTCTCTCTCTCTCCCTCCCTCCATCCTCCCCTCTCAGCCCACTCAGTTCATTTACATTTACATTACATCCAGCCGGAGTTGATTTGGTGGCGAGTGATGGATGGACGGCGAGGTTCCGATGCCGTTTATAGAAACGGGCTGAGGAGGCTCGCCGTGTCAGCTGTTTGCGCCGTGTCGGCTGTTTGCGCCGTCTCAACGGCGCGATGCCGGGACGCTCGTTAGCAACCAAATCGCTCGCATCTATTTATGGGATGTGAGGCGTCAACGGCCGACGCTTGTCAACCCAAACTAGCTGGTTAGCGCGAGCTCCTGGAGAATGCGCTGACAGCGGAGCTGAACGGATTCCAGCCGCGGAGCCGCGAGCTAACTTTAGCTGCGGGGCCTCGATCGGCTCGGCGGGAGGAAGTCTTCTCCTTCGTCCTCCTGACGTCCAGGAAGTACTGAATATTGCTTTTCTGGAATTTTTGACCAGCGCGTTGACTGCTCTCCCATTTGTTGTCTAGTCTTTGTGAGCCAGGTTTTACACGCAGGTCTTTATGCAAATAGAACAGAATAGAATAGACGAGAACAGGCACTGCCCATCAACAGCAGCCAGATCAAAGAAATGAACTGAACAAAACCTTAAAGTGAAGGAATAAAACAGGTAAAGGCAGAGTAGAACTCAACAGAAATGCAGTAAAACGCAATGAAGGCAAAGTAAAACACAACAAAACATAGTAAGTAAGAAAAAACACAACAAAATCAGTAGATAACGACAAAAACACAGAAACACACAATGTCAAACTTTACAAAAACAGAGTAAACACAACAAACGCCGAGTAAGACACAAGTAAAACACAACAGACACGCAGGAAATACTTTGGTGGTGTCACACGTGATTGGTAGAAATCGTTGTGTTCATCCTACCTGGTTTATTGTCACCGTTTTTCTTTCTTTTCCTTTTTTTTTAAACAGCTGACTGTATTAATGTTTCAGTGACTCTATAATGAACCTTTCGATTCATCAAAATTCTTCTGCCGTGATCTTGACCCCTGCTGCAGATTCTCAGAGGAGACACNNNNGGCCCCCCCCCCCCCCCCCCCGGCCCCCCCACTGACATGTCATCTCACTCCACACGAACATTGACCATCTCACACGACTAAATTGCTCCAATCTCGGCTCTGCGATTTAGAAACGATGGAAAAAATAAACACCGGTTCCAGCGAGAGCAGGTCGCTGCTCTGCGCCTGGATAAATGAGAATGGCTGCCCACTCTGTCATTTGCACAGAGAGCGGGGGAGTGTGGACGCCGCTCCGCCGCGCTCCGCCGCGCTCCGCCGCTCCACACGGGATGAATGTCAGCGGGTTCACGTGTGGCACGCAAAAACAAAAATCACCCCCACCCCTCCCCTGCCGGACCCGGCTCCCCATCACATCGGCCGGGCTCCTGCGTGGCACAGCAGATGTTCCACGTCCCCCCACCGCTTCCCTCCCACCACGTCGTATTGCGTTGGTTTACATTAGCGCTGGTGAAATGAGCGTATATTCATGAATGAGCGCCGTGTGGTTTCCTGGCCTCTTATTTCCCGTTATTTGTGGCTTCGCTCTCTTCAGCTGCGGTGGGTTCGATGAGCGTTTGTTCTTCCTATCCAGAGGATCGGGGCGAGGAGCGCCGTGTTTGCTCGCCAACAATCTGCAGACAAAACAAACAGCGCGCTGCTGGTGAGCTGCTTCCTGCAGGGCCGCGGCCTTTGCGCCTCCTCGCAGACGCGCTTCTGTCTGAGATATCGTCGTTCAGGTCAAACGAGCAGCGGAGTCCCGGCCGGCGGCCTGTTTGCGGCGTGAACTCCGCGGCTGTGCGCGTCGACAAAGGCGCGCGCACGAGCTGATGCCGCGGGAGCGTCCGCGTGCGCCGCGCGAACGAGGGCGAGGGCGAGCGGACGGTGGCGCCAGAGGGCGGCAGAGACTCAAAGGGAACGGTGGGAAGTGCCCTTTAAAAGAGTCCGTCACGCTGTTCCTCTGCAGAGGAGCCGCGTGAGTCCAAGTGAAACTCTCTGGGGTTGTTTAGTTTCCAATTCAGCTCAACCTGCACGTCTGTGGGCGGCGGGAGGTGTGGGGGAAGAGTGAGACACCCAGAGGAAAAGCACGGTAGTGCAACTTGTCCCATCGTCCTTTGATGTGCGACGGTGACGCACAAACGGAAGCGATAATGACTTTCTGCCATGACGCCTGAAGTGATGCATTGTTACTTTATCAGCAGGGTCGTTAGGCTAACCTTGTTGTTTTTCATAATGTTCACGATTTTCTTTTCAACTCAGGACAATTAGAGCGACGGGTCGGAGAAATAATTACAAGAGACATTTTGAATTGAAAAATAGATTAATTGTGGATTTTGGGGGGAAAAAAAGTTGACATTTTGAAAATAAAGTCGAGTAATTGGCTGCATCGTCATAAGTTGGTCACATTTTTGAAATGTAAAACTCCAGGGTCAGGGTCAGGGTCATCCACACTGCCCCTGTGTTCAGCAGCAGGGGGCAGCAGAGAGGCTCCTGGAATGATCGCAACATTCTTATACATACGTTCCTGCACTTAATGTCCTCTCGAATAATAAATAAATCGAATAAACAAGAGGAGACGACACCGAAGATTTCTTGAAATGAACGGACTAATTCGACATAAAGTTTGAAAAGCTACTTTGCAGCAGCCACAGGAAGTGACGTCAACTCCGGTGACATTCTCAAAATATGAAACGATGAAAAAAAAAAAAAGAAATCCATCTCTTCCCGATCAATCTGACATTTTCTTCGACATTTCCACATTTCTTATCATATCTATGGCCGTAATCCTCGTGGTCTTTTGTATGTTTTTATCGCTGACTCATGTAAACCTCAGATCGATCTGAGCTGAGCTCAACACCTGCTGAGACACTCAGCTCCGCCTCTGATCAACACGTCACAGACGTGAGCCGTCAACACCGCATCCGCCACCTGTCAGCAGCGACTTATGTTTGAGCACACACCCACTGCGACACATGAAAACACACACACACACACACACACACACACACGGACACACACACACACACACACACATCAGCAGACAGACAGCTGGGGCATCAGTCTTGCAGACAGGCGCTGTCAGCGAGGACGAGGCGGGGACACAGAATCGTCCTCTCACTTAAAATAATGAAGCACATGTGAAGCGTCAACTCCTCAAGCCTCAATTAGATCAGAAGATAATTATGTGAGCTCGAGTCACTCATCCTCATCAGGGGTGTGAATTACAGCTCAGGCTGGAGAGGAAGTGGAGAGGCACAGATGCTCACTACAAAAACACAGTCAAACTCAACAAAGGTGGTTGTTGTTAAACATAAAAACCCAGTCAAACACAACATAAACACAGTATATAACGACAAAAACACGGTTAACCACAACATAAACACAGTATATAACGACAAAAACACAGTAAAACACAACATAAACACAGTATATAACGACAAAAACACAGTGAAAAGCGACAGAAACACGGTATGTGACGACAATAACGGGGTCTATAACAACAAAAACACGGTTAAATACAACATAAACACAGTATATAACGACAAAATCACGGTTAGACACAACATAAACACAGTATATAACAACAAAAACACAGTAAAACACAACATAAACACAGTATATAACAACAAAAACGCAGTAAAACACAACAGAAATACAGTAAAACATAACAAAAATATTGTAAAAAAAAACACCAACAAAGATGCAACAAAAACAGCATAACACACAAAAACATAAAACACGACAGAGACACAGGAAACACAACAGACGCAGAGTACGACACAATAAACACACGCGCGTCGGAATGCAGCAAAAACACAGGAGACGCACTCTGATGCGCTGAGATCGAACAGACAGAAATCTCCGTGTTCATCCTACCTGGTTAGCACGGTACAACTACATAACAGCTCCCTTTGCTATTTGGCATATTTACAATCTTTGGATCTTATTGCCCTCGGGGGGGTAATTCAAACACACAATAACGAGCACTAACGTGACAAAGCTGGGTCATAACAGCGCCACACAGCTTCTTGTGTTAATGCATCTGTGGCTGCAGGGCTCAGACCCTCCTTCCTTCTGCTGCTCTGACTCCGTGTGTCTGTAGCCAGGGGGCGGAGCCTTCAGATGGCGGTTAACCGGCTGTGTAATGTGGTTATTGTGGCGCATCCATCACCAGCTGATTTGAGCGAATAAGGTGTTGGGGCCGCTTCTAAAAAGGTGCTGTCGGTGAGACAATTGGAAAAGGAGGCGGAGTTATAATGAAGAGGTGACCTGACAGAGTCTGAGGGGACTCCCCCCGTGTGTGTGTGTGTGTGTGTGTGTGTGTGTGTGTGTGTGTGTGTGTGTGTGTGTGTGTGTGTGTGTGTGTGTGTGTGTGTGTGTGTGTGTGTGGCCCCATTCTGGGCTACTGTAAAAAACAACAAAAAGAACATGGTGGCCTCAGCAGTGAGAATAACACAATATCACGTATAAGCATCACAACAAGAGCTCCATCTGAACTTCAAAATAAAAAATAAATAAATGTTCAGACATTTCAACCACCTAAATTCCATTTCTGACAACAGGCAAATCTTACACACTGCACCGTGTTGGCCACTTGAGGATAAGGAGTGTTTAGCAGTGACAGGGCAGAGAGACCGCAGAGAGAGAAAACACGAGGACACTGATGAATGAGTCTTCTATTAATCTGTTTGGTGTGACATTGTGAATGCACGTCTTCTGCATGACTCATGAGATGTTGCGAAAGGCGGCGAGAGGAGAAGAAGGAGGAGAAAACGGAAACTTTCGTCCACAGACACAGACGACATGTTTGAGCTGCTTCAAAGTGACAGAGTTTACCAGGGGTTAACTCCAACATCTGCTGAGCTTTCTTAACCCCGTGTCATCTCTGGAAAACACACTGAGTGGAAATATCCACAGACACTACTAGGTATGTTTACGTGACAGCGAATCTGGCTTGGAGAGCGTGTTAAGATGCAAAATAATGCGACGTCAGAGTTTAAATATCAGGCAGGATATGGCCACAGTTATTCCGGTCACGGTGAGGCTCCTGTGTGTTGCATCTCTCCGTGGGCGCGTGCACACACACACAGAGAGAGAGAGAGAGAGAGAGAGAGAGAGAGAGAGAGAGAGAGAGGGAGGGAGACAGAGAGAGAGAGAGAGAGAGAGAGAAAGGAAGTGAGAAAATGAAGGGTTTATTGTGGGAAGAGCGAGACGGAAAGAAACACGGGCGGAAGAGAAGAGAGAGAGAGAGAGAGAGAGAGAGAGAGAGAGAGATGTCACTGTGGCCCCTCGCAGCCGCTCACACGAGCCCAAAGCCCGGCGCCACTCACCGCCTGCTCCCGCTCCCTTTTTCTCGGCTCCCTCGGTGGCAATTCCTCCCCACTCGTAAAATGTCTTCCCGTCCGTCTGTGCTGGTGATGTTTCCCAGTGAAAGTTTGTCTGTCCTCCGCCGCTCGTCTCATTCACAAAGCAGCACTTTCTTACTCCCGCCCACTGGCGCCCCCGGACTGTGGGCGGTCAGAGTGACTGACTGAGGGGGGGATGAAGGCTGCCGGGGAGCGGCCCTGCTCCCCATTCACATCCACAGACCCGCACGCCAAATACCGGATGACAAGCCAAATATCCAAATACAAGCCAAATATATTGTGTTGTTCTGCTGCTGAAAATGTCTGGCGCCACTGTTCGGTGAAGTGAGTCAACATGTGTAATCGTTGTGTGATTGAAAATGTTGGGTGTTTGCAAGTGTGTAATGTTTCCACCATGTTTATTTATACTTTAGAAATGCTGGGAACCAAAACAACAGCTTTACTTTAATGAGCTCTGCAGTCACAGATCTGAGAGTTTTCAGAGCCAGGGCCACACAGGGCCTCATATGCAAACATAAGAGGGAATGATTCCTTTTTGACTCTTTTAAAGAAATAAATGGAAGTGCTTTAGAACATCTGAAGTAATTTGTCTCCTAATCCAGAAGAGGGCGATCAGTGGTGCCTTCACTTATCAGTTGTCCCTTTAAGCTATCAGTAAATTCAGTCAGTCATGTTTAGTGGTTTTGTGACTTCAGTTCTGTTGAGGTTTTGTTGTTGGAACACGCTGTTTCTGACGTCACCGTGAAAGATATGATGTAGATCTGAAGTAGGGGGGCCTTGACCTCAATGTGAGCATTTTCACTTCAGTAAAGTCTTCAGTAGAGGATCAGGACATTTTTCTGAACCAGGGGTCACTGAGGGGCCCCAGACGAAATGAACCTTTAACCGAGAAGGACTGTTTTCCCAGGGCATCACACCTACTGAAAGTTCCTCTCTCTGATGTAGTTCGTCTCCTGAGCCAGCAGGGGGCGATCACTGTTGCCTTTACCTGTTGTATGCACCTTTGACCTTTAGGTCAAACCTGCCAGTAAACCTACATTTGTGCTTTATTTAGATGAAGGATGTTAGCATGTGTATATCAAAGTGTTGTAGAGGTGATGTGTGGAGGTGTTTTTAGTTATTTTTGATGGACAAGGAAAAGTCAAGGTAAGGTTTGGTCACATACCCGATCGCCCGATTAAAAAAAAAAATCTGTGGACTCACCTGTTAACAAAGTCATGTTCAAACATATCGGGTATGCTGGGGGAGGGGGCTTATTCAGACAAAGAGGTCTAATTTGTTTAGACTTGAATTTGGGATCATCTACACTGTGGTGCCACTTGTATTACCATCATCCATGCACAATTCTTTTACTTATTGAGGCTCACGTTTAAGTCATTACTTATTCCATGTTTGCTCCAAACCTCTGAGTAAAGTCACAAATCTTTGCTTAGAGTCTTATTAGTAAATGACTTGTTCTGAATTTCCAAAACAAGATGACAGTAGGAGAGAGGAACAACAGTAATACGTCTTCATCAGCGGGATCTGAGTTTCATTTCACTTCCCTGTGGAACCAGAATGAGTCGCAGGTCAGGGAGATTACAATGTGATGAAACACATACAGCATGACAAATTTTCCATGAAATCAACCTCAGGTTTTTAGGGAAAGTATTCATTGTCTTCACTTTTTTCCACAATGAATTGAATTTTTCCACAAGAAAGAAGTTAAATAGTGAAACATTTACATAGATTTGTATGGTTTTTATTCATCTGTATTTCATACATTAGTAAATAATCTAATTTTGATTATTGGCATACCTTTACTATACTGTTCTTTATTATCAATGTTCAGTGTCATGTTGTTATGTGTCAGGGGTTAATCATAGCACACACTAGGATCAAGGAGTATTATGGTATATGCTCACATACTCAATATTCAAATTGGATTTAAAAGTACAGGTGTTTTGTTTGTCCTTTCTGGGCTACTGTAAAATGAACATGGCGGCATCACTATAAAAAACTCTCTTTGCTTTGAATATAACATTATAGGGTCATGAAAATACACTTAAAAACAATGATATGATTGTAATTAGGTTTTAAATTTATAAATACATGAAAAAACGTTTGAGGGGAAAGGTTGAATATATATCAGATTCTAAGGTTGAAGCCTCACAACAACACATTTGTATCTTATTCTACTGTTGTTCACATTAAGGTCACCGCACCGATCCCCACTAGATCAGTTTACTCTGTTAATAGGAAGTTAGGGGATGTGTGAGACGGAAGATATTTCTATATAAGAAGTATTGGAACACATTATCTTACATGTTTTGCAAAAAGGAAGTGAAAGAGTTAGATGGAGGTTGTAGTGCCTTACCATTTTACAGATATACTTAAATGGAATGCAGATGCATGAGGCCATTTTGAAACCAGACATCAACTCCACACAGGGGGATTCAGTTCCCGAATTATATAATGAGAACATAATTGGCAAACACTGAAATGACAATGATTTGGTTGTTTTTACCCACCTCCCACCACCACTAGATGGCGCCCTAAGCATAAGATTGCCATTACTTTGCAGCTCTGCATGTGGGCAAAATTAAACTGTCATCAGGAGAAAATTAGTAAAAAAAAAGAAAAAAGGATCCTCTAGTAACTGAGGTTCCCTGAGGTAAAGAGGAGATGCTGAGTGGTCTCTGATATTCTGCTGTGCACACCCAGTCAGGTGTTTGTGCTGCTGTTGTTGTGACGGGAGCAGGTTTTTGTTTTGACACAGTAAAAAGGTCAAGTGAAATGTTAATGATTCACACGTTTTGTTTGGAACTAACACTGCGGCAGGTCTGCGGATTGCATTTCTGGCCACTTCACGTTTCCGGAGTCCACAACACCGCTGACAAGTTCCGTCAAATTCATTTGGCCTCTTAATTTCTCTGACTCACCACTTAAAGTCTGATAAAGTCTGAGTCCTGACTTCCTCCAGCTCATGGTAAGGAAAGTACTTCTCCCTGCAGATAACATGGAGAGATTTTTCACTCCTCCCGGACGATTTTAATGATCGTGAGCATTCATCCCTCAAACAGTGTCTTTCCTGCCAATGTGATTTCCACTGAATATTCAAAGGTAAATTGAGGAGAAGGTGAATCGACATCAACTGCCACCTCTGCAGCTAATGGGGCTGTTTTCTCTGTCTGCACTTAAGTGGAGCAAAACAGCACCCAAGCTCAGCACAATGCACCAGGATGTAGCTTTGATCTCGGATGAGTGAGCTGTCATGTCACTCGTTTGATGGCGGCATGGTGTGACAGTGACTGGATGTGAGTGACGGTGGTGGAAGTGCAAACAGCCAGCTTCATCTCCCACTTTATCACCATGACGGGTTTCAGCAGCAGCAGCAGCAGCTGGACCAGGATGTTTTGTGCCCCCAGGCCCACTGTGGGACCGACTTCATGTCGGATCACACACAAAGGCAGAAGCAGGAGAGACACAACAAATTGTCCTTCCCAAGACTCCACATGATGGACCGTGATACCCTGGCTCACTGCAGCACGCTGCAGGAAGTTAAACTAAAGGGAAATTCAAATGTTTTTCATACAGCCGATATAAATAGAGAACCCTTTGCTGACACATGCAGGCCTCAGCTTCATTCATCCTTTATTTGAATATCTTTTATTTAGGTTTCACTTTTAGTAAAACGTCTGATGACACTAAGTGGAGTGCATATAAATCTAATACCACCTCCAAGGCTCAAAGGTTCCCTTTTTAAATATAGTCATAATGCACCATTTTGAACAAACTCATAACTATTTAATCATAGATTGCAGCCGATTAAAGGCACATTACACTTTTTTTGGCCATAAAATTACTTCTTCATACCAGTGAGTAAGCAGCCGATTACAACAGCTAAAATACAGAGACAGTCTCTGATGTTACAGTGAAGTAATTTGGGGTCACAATATGTTTTAATTTAAGACAATCACGGAGTCATTTATTGAAGAAAAAATATATAGTTACAATAATTATATGATTATAATGATCATGATTTTTGTCTTTTTGAGAACTTTATTCAAAGTGAACATTCTGATGTACAGAAAATAACCAGCTTTTAAAAACCATCAAACCTGTCATACTACATCTGACTATATCAGGACTGTGACATTATGCCATGTCATCATTTATCCACACTGTCTGTTCTGATATCTCTGTTCTTCCTGTGCTTACAAATACATAAAGCCCCGTCTGCAACTACGTATCTCACACCAAAAAATTGCTTTGCACACTGCTGACCCTAAACTTCCCCGGTGTGCCTCCAGCTAATTTTTCACCTCATTAGTCTGGACAGACGTAAAAAACTGGGACAGTGTGAGGACAAAAGCAGGTTTGTGTGTGTGCGTGTGTGTGTGTGTGTGTGTGTGTGTGTGTGTGTGTGTGTGTTGTGTGTAGAGGGAAAGTATGGGGGAATGCAGCGGCCATGCAGGGAGGCCATGTTCACTGTTGTAGTGTTGTTGTGCAGTGCAGCTCTCATGGGCACAATAACAATGAATGATGTGATAATAAAGGAGGTGCATCACGGAGGAGTCACGTGTGTGTGGAGGAATTTCCACCTTTGTGTATCGATATGCGATGGTGCGCACACGTGTACGGCTTAAGCGAGGGGGGGGTGAGGGCGAGGGTTTGACACTGATGAATGATGGAGCCTGTGCTGCTCTCTCTCTCTCTCTCTCTCTCTCTCTCTCTCTCTCTCTCTCTCTCTCTCTCTCTCTCTCGCTTTGTGCCCCCCCTCCTCTCTGTCTTGCCAGCACAGAGGAAGCTTTCTACCACTTCCCCCCTTTTTTTCCAGAAAGCACCCAAAGTCCCTCATCAGCATTCAGCATGCATCACCAGCTCGCTGCATCCAATCACGTGCGATTACCATACAGAGTGCATGTGTGTGTGCGTGTGTGTGTGTGTGTGTTTGTGTGTGTGTGTGTGTGTGCTGGAGGGAGACAGGCAGTGACAGGCAGGGAGAATCCCTTTGTGTTCCCTATGAATCCTCAAGGTCAAGTAGTCATGAAGTGATCCGAGACTGCCACCAAGTGTGAGGCCCAGATGATACAGCAGCTCCGAGTGTTAGGGAGGGAGGGGGGGAGTATATTTAGGTTAATGGAATCAAAGGCATCAAAGGCATCGCCACTGTGCTCCTGTTTGACCAGATGTGTGTTGGATTATTGATCTAAAGTGACGCCTCATCCCTCTTTCCATCACCAGCACATCAGGCCTGATTCTCGTTTGCGATGCAGTTAAACAACCCCCACCCACCTCCACCCGGCCCATCATCAGGTGTGGGATTAATCCGAAGGAGTTAACCGCAGAGGGAGAGGGGGGGGGAGTGAGAGGGGATGAGAGGTGGGGGTGGTGGGGTGGGGGGGGGAGCTGCTCGGCCACAAGTCGATTTCTTTCAAGAGATTGCAGCCATGTTTGATACCCAGTTCCCATGGCAACCGGTGACTGTGGTGCACCTGACCTACATACGTTGCTGTATATACACAAATACACGCTAACCATCTGTTTCTGTCACTTCGTATGGCTGCTTATTGGACAGGGGGGAGAAAGGCGTCAAGTGACTTCAGAATGAGTGTATGCATGAGATGGTGAGAGGAACAGGAGCCTCTCTCTCTCTCTCTCTCACTCTCTCTCTCTCTCTCACTGTTTGTGCCGAGCTGTCCATGAGTTGTGTCAACAGAGGCTGCAGCTCACGTTAAGACCAGCCGCTATTGTGTGTGAACAATAGACGGCGTAAAACACCAGAGGACGGTGCCGTGGTGGAGGTGTGGACGTGTAATTGGTGACAAACCCGAGAAAGTGACATTATTCCCCAGTTCCCTGGTTATACTGATGTTTTTTTTAGGATTGTTTAATGATTACAAGTCACTACATCAGAGCAGGTCCTCTCCACGAAGGCGCCATATTGGAACGCCATGTTTTTACAGTGGGTCAGAATGGACAAATTGAACTCCTTTTGATTGTCATTAATAATTACAGTGTGTCAGGTCATGGAGGAGAAATACGGTGTGAGTGGCATTGACGTGTGTACGTCCAACTTCACCAAATCGAACACACTGTACCTTTAAATGAAATGTGTTTTTTATTTTAGAATCATGGCATTTAGTGGTGGAAAAGTTCCTTTGAAAACATCTCATGATTTGTTCAGATGGGTACAATCCCTTTGTATTTAATTTGACAGAACTGTCAATAGTGATGTATTTACTTGGACGCCTTGGTTTGATCCCTGTCCCGTACTGGAGGTGGGGCTTAAGACCTAATTCATGATCAGTAAGTTCACACCATCACTTAAACTCCACTTACCCCATCACAGCGTTTCCAGCGCAGCTGCTTGACATAAGCGACTTTGGGTCATTGAAAAGCGCTATATGAATAAAATGAATTATTATTATTATTATGATTATAAACACACCTAACCCATGGCTTCTATTCACACATAGTTCTGGTGCCTGGCTTTGAATTACTTCTGTGACTCCACCCATCACTTACACAGAGAGCAGTTCAGTAAATTACAAAGTGGATTCTGATAGATCATCAATAACTGAGGGGTGAGGCAATGGAGACTAAACTGACACTGAGTGTAAGTGTGAAGAGTGATGACTGAATTGGACTGTGATGACATGACCACGGAGAGAGATGGAGGATCCACTGGTGTGATATATCACAATTTATTATGTGAAGATAGACAAGAGCAACCAAACTGGATTTACAATATCGTGGGATTTACTGGCCCCCTGGTGGAGACGTTGCAGATGGCAACCAACTGTGTTGAAGAGTCTGTTGCAAATAGTCATTTCTAGATTCAGTATGTGGTTTGTCCTCAAGTGTTTTCTGTAGAAACACTGTGGCACAAGATGGCAGCCTCCACGGAGGGGGGCTGTTGTGCGTTCAGTATCTGCCAGTAGGTCCTCATTAACCATGCATTCACAAATAGGAGGAATTAGAACTAAGGTTGTGTTGTATCCTGTTGGTCAGGACACTTTCAGTGTGTATTGCCTCCAATGCCATAATACATCGGTTTGAAACCTGTGTGAGATCAACCATGGAGTCAATACAGCACAGCTTATTGCTGAATCAGCTTATTTTCTGGCCACAAGGGGGGCTGTGGGAAACCAGGAGTATAAAACACAGACGTGTTTTAGATTTCAAAATAAATAGTATAAATCAGATCAGACAGAGTACAAGGTGTGAGCTCCTTTGGATGACGATCAGACGAACACGGAAAGATGTCTTGTTCTCCACGTCTGACAAGAGAACAAGAACCACACGTCCCTGCATGTGCAACTGGTATGTGGGCGTCACTTTGAGTTCAGGGCTAAACGTTCTGAAAACAATTTGTCCTTCTTGTAGCTGCTGCTTCTCTCTTCTTGCAGCTACGTGTTTTACAGAAGTTGAGGACCTTCTGCCCTCTCGCCTCCCTTGTTTCGCATTTCCTCCAAATCCTCTCTCTCTCTCTTTCTCTCTCTCTCTCCCCCCCCTCTCCCCTGTCCCTTCTCCAGTCTCTCTTCCTCCCTCTTTTTCTCTCTTGCTTCT
>JAFBJT010108994.1:35412-45908 GCA_016785325.1 Chascanopsetta lugubris
ACATGTAAACACGCCCCCCCCCCCCCCCCCCCCACACACACACACACACACATGTAAACACACACAGAGCCAGATGTGTGTGACCCACTGAACTGAGTGTAGTGTCTGGGAATGTGAACAACTCTGAGCTCATCCAGTGTCATCATGTTAAAACACACACACACACACACACACACACACTAAGTAGGACACAAAGTCTGAGCTGCTGCTGTAATAAGAACTCTTCTTCCTCCTCCTCTTCTTCTGTGGTTTGTATATTAACTTCCTGTCGTCTAAACGACTCTTCAAATAAAAATAAAAACACTTCCGAACAAACACATGAATGAAAACTGGGACGAGGGAGAAGAAGAAGAAGAGGAGGAGGAAGAGGAGTGTGTGTGTGTCTCCCTCTGCTGGTCACTCACCTTTCTGCAGGGTCAGAGCGCGAGACTCTCGGCCGACTCCTTGGATGTGTGAGTCTCCAAACGAGGGATTTCTGGATCCACCTGATCCGAGGAGACACCAACATTAAAAACATAGAACTATAACTACTTTACATTTGTGTTTAATGTGACGTTTCTCTTTTAAACTCCAACTCTGGACGAACCTTTGATGACACAGATTTTAGAATTAATATTATTCACAGTGTTGATTTCATTATAAAACATTATTGTGATTTGCATCAAAATCAGACAAGTGAATATAAATTAGTTGATCGTTAATTGTTAGTTATTCATATTTTCTAATTATTAAAGAAGATTGAAAAATAAATCTGTCATTGTGTCCTGTAAAACATAAAAACACCCTGTGAACGCGGTGTCAGATTCACTCTGATCCAGCAGCTCCCTCTGCTGGACAGTTGGAGGAACCGCACCACTGACAAGAAACTAACTGAAGTCAAAGTGGCGACTCTGCTGAGGTCCACAATTTGTCGGCTGAAGGTCAGAGATAATCAAAAGGTGCACACACACACACACACACACACACAGCTATGGACCAACACTTATGGAAAAACCATTATCCATGATCCTCTCTGTTCCATGAAGACAAACATACACGTGACCTGGACGTCATGGACTCAAATGATTTGAAAATGTGCCGTTTGTTCTTATTTGGATGTGAGAAACATATGAATGATTAGTTGGTCTTTGAAGTCTTTGTGGGACATTGTTCATGACTCTAGTCCCTTGAAGTCAGCTGTGAGCAGGTTTGAGTCTCTGACCTTCTGAGGACACAAACTGTCCGACAGCGTGGGACGACCCTCCTCCGGACTCCATGAACTGGACCTCGGACACGATGATGTTGTCCTCCAGCACCGAGCCGCAGCCCATGCACACGGCATCGCCGCGCGCCTGGTCCACGTCCACCTCCGAGCCGCCGCAGTTCTTGCACACCCGCGGACTCATGCTGTCACTCGGGCCGCCGCAAAGCCTGATGGGAAACAAAGAGTCACAGGTTGACTTCCCATCGTCTTGTTGCGCCGACTCAGCGTGTCTCTGATCCTCCCGTTACACCGGCGTCCTGTTTGTTACAGGTTCACCGCCCTCATCAATGAGGTCAACATCCAGGTTGTTACATCGTTCCAGTGTTTCATCATCAGATCAATCCCTTTCCATCATCATGTCAATAATGAGGTTTATCCTCATCAATAATGAGGTCCACCCTCGTATCAATAATGAGGTTTATCCTCATCAATAATGAGGTTCATCCTCGTATCAATAATGAGGTTCACCATCATGTCAATAATGAGGTTCATCCTCATATCAATAATGAGGTTCATCCTCATATAATCAATCTGGTTCATCCTCATATAATTGACGAGGTTCGTCCACATGAAATCAAAGTGGTTCATCCTCATGTGATCAATGACATCATCATTACTGTTCTTCCTTATTCCCAATAATGAGGTTCATCCTCATATCAACAATGAGGTTCATCCTCATGTGATCAATGAGGTTCACCCTCATGTCATTGATGAGATTCACCCTCATATCACGGGTTCCATTCACCCCCATGTCAATGATGAGGTGAACTCATCTGCTTGTTGATCATGAGGTTGAGCCTCATTCTCTTAACGGCGGTGATGCCCTTTCATCTGCATCATCACGTGGTTGCACAGAAGTTCCGCCTCCTCATTATGTCACATCATCATCATCATCATCAGCCTCACCCTCACATCAGTGGCACATCATCTCCCGCTTTGACATCAATCAAGTAAACCCTTCCTTTCATCTCCCATATTCATACTCCTTTGATCTCGTGCCCTGGTGTAGCAGAGGCTAATGAGCTGTGAGCTACGTGGCAGTGAGCGGAGTGAACAGCGCCCCCTGCAGGAGCAGCGGCGGCGGCACTCGGCGTGTTCTCTGCTGCTTCACGGTAAAACACGGGGCTCCCACACATTCAGCGTGGACTCCCCGCGTGACCCCTGACCTCTGCCCGCGGACACACCTGTACGCGTTCATGCTAGCATGTTGTCTCAGTTTGTTTACGGTTAGCCGTTAGCTTCACTCACACGGAAGCTAGCTAACCGGCTAACACGCTCACACACACACACGCTTTAACCTGAAAATACACACTGTTGGTGAAGTGTGTGTGTGTTTTAACACACATGTGAGGGTGACACACACACATAAACACACACACACGGTGACGGTGCACGTACCTTGAGAAAAGCCGGTGACAGTAGCAGAGCCACGTTCACTCCACAGTGACGCTCCGCGCGTGTTTCCTACACAAACTGTTGTTACTGTGTGTGTTACTGTGTGTGTGCGTGTGTGTGTGTGTGTAGAAAACGGCGTGTCTGTTTTACTCCACACAGAATATCTCACGCAACCGCAGAGAAACACACACCCAACATGTGCGCTGTGATGCCGGCGGCAAGGACCGTACCAACCTGCTCGGAGGGAGGGGGGACACCCGGTGTCCACACGGCAGGTAAATGTGAATTAAAATACACGTTTTTGTCGTTAAAGATTTAAAAATGTAAAATTTTAATGTGTCAAAAGTTAAATTTTTTCTGTTTGAGGAGCAACATAATATTTAATTCCTTTTAATTAGCGTTAATCAGCGTTAGTTGGCAAACCGCCCCCCCCTGCCTACGTAATGGTACGTCCCAAGTCAGAACTTTTTAATGGGTGATGAAATCAGCTGGTGCAGGCAAAATAAAACAAAATGAAATGACTTAAAATAAAATAAATTAAATGTATGTTTATATTTGGTATTGAATTAATTATAAGACAAGCTTATTATTTGATTGTATAGAATGACTTCATATAACTTCCATATTAATTTAATTTAATTGACATTTAACCTGGTGAATAGATCAATGATTACTGTAATGAGCCATGTCAAAATATACAGCCCTCATTTTTTAAACTTCTTTAGTCACTCAACATTCATGAACACAATCACAATATTATTTTACAACAAACATTTGCATTTAAGTTTCTTCTTCTGTCTCATGAGTAAACATCGTTTCATTATCTGCGCTGATGAATGACGACACAAAGGCCTCCGACGTATAAACACTTGATTTTTATTCTCAACCATCCAACAAATGGTGAAGTGAAGATTTTCTCTCGGGTAATAAACAAAGACTTGGGGGGTCAAAGGTCACAGGTCGGGGGTCAGAGGTCAGGGGTCAGAGGTCTGGGGTCAAAGGTCAGAGGTCTGGGATCAGAGGTCAGAGGTCGGGTGGCAGTCGTTCACTGTGGGTACGAACACTATCATGGTGAAAATCACAAGTGGATAAAGTGACTTTAACTCCAGATTGATGATCACGTGCAGAGAATTCAAAGGAGGCTGCAGAGAAACTGTTATTATATTAAAATATATTTTTAATTTCACCAAAACAAATCCCTCTTCATATTAGTGTTTCAGTAACTCTGCAGCTCTCACGCGAAAACTCCACAAACAAACACAATAAAGGAGTTTCACGAACAAACATGAATGAACGGTGCAGAACAAACGTAAACAACTGGTTTACACATTCAATTCTTTTCACTCAGGTCCACTGCACTGACTCCGCCCCTTTTATCAAATAACAACAGGCGATTTCATTTCTTAGGTGAGCAGCGTATAAAAATAAACTTTACGTTAGAAAGTGGAGGGGGGGGCAGGAAGTGGAAGCAGTTTTCACTTGGTGAAACAGGAAGTTGAAGACAAAACAACAACAAACGTCTGTGCTCCGTTTAAACGGAATCCGACCTCTGACGGGACGGGAAGACGCGGCCAGTGACACTTGGTGATCGCAGCTTAACATAAGAAACGTTGTGACTTCCCGGTTGTGGCTCCGCCCCCGATGTCGAGAACTAAAACACAGGAAGGAGGTGGAGTCGAGGAGAAAAAGGAAGAACCGTATACAAATGTTACAAAAACTATCCTCCGGATTTAAAAAGTAGGATAAGTACGACTCGTGTTAAAGAAAATAGTTCGTACAAAAAGTTCCCATACATGAAACTACGTTTAAAGCATTTGATCACGTCTGCGCTTATTCTTCACGAGAGTCGGTGAATCGTCCGTCGCCTCCTCAGACGCCTGAAGGTTCGAGTCTGTAAAAACGGATACGACTCGAAACGCAACTGTCGCGCGATTAAAGGAAAAATCCATCGTATGGTCACTTTTAATTTTTTTCTTTTTACTTTACGTTTGCAGAAATGTTCACGGAACAAAGTTCACAAATATCTGAGTTGAAGTGAAAAGGCTGCAGTACATACACCAGGTCACTAGGTGGCAGTGCAACGTTTCCATCACTTCCTTTGAACAGGACCCTGCACTTTTTGTGACTGAATCCAATCATCGGTAACAATAAGGCGTTTATTGTTATGATAGGACAGGAAGTTGTAGTGTTTGTTTGTACTTTTTTTCGCTAAATACACAAATGTAGTGAAAATACTTCATTTTTACTGCAACACAATTTAAAGTTCTCACTCTGGAACTTAAAACAATATTATTTTATGTTTCTAAAAACACAAGATGAAAAAATAAAATGAGCAAAGTGCTGTTTTCAGAGTTTACGTTTAAACCTCGCAAACCCTGAAACATAGCGTCCATCACTGCTTCCTGTTTGTCGTTAAAGGGATTTACGGTGGATTTTTCCTTTAATTCGCATCCGACTTCTTTTAAAATCTGGAAGATCTGCTATAGGTCCGTTAGCGCGCGACACTCTGCTGCCCTCTGGTGTCCGCAGAGTGAAAAACAACTCAACTCAAAGAAAAGTTTCCCCGCGGGGATCGTTAAAGTGTCTCATCACTTCAGCTCGGGAAATAAAATCCACAGAATCATAATGAACAGCAGCTTATAAAGTGCGTCATGTCGCCGTGACGCAGAATTCACACGTGAAGAAAAGATGGAGAATGAGAGACGATGACAGTGAAAGTTGCATCCCCTGATTCACGAGTCGAAGCGTAAAGCTAAATAAAGTGGTAAACACGATGCACTGGTTATAAAGAGGTAATTACGTTTGTTTTTATAAACATTTCTTCTGCTGTAAAAAAAGTGATCATGAGGAACCGAGCAGAAGCGAAGAAGAACCAGACCTGGCGTTCGTTAAGAGAAATGAAAAAAGATACAGCGCCCCCTGCTGAGAGCGGAGGGCTGCTGCTGCTGCTGCTGCTGCTGCTGCACGTCACTGGTCCCGAGATTCATACAGGAGTCTGGCCGCCTGAGGAGGAGACAGGTTGACAGGTGTTTACAGGAAGTGTTGGACATCACATCCAATCACGACTTTATGTTTCGGACTTTTCTCAAATGATGAATGAGACGTCTGAAAAGTGACAGCACCTTGTGCATGGCAGCCAACCACTGCGAGGCCACTTTCTTATCGTCTGCGGCCTCTAGGCGGAGCTGCTGAGCATCCTGAGAGCCCATTGGTTTGTAATGGAGGAGCATCCCACTGGCCCGGGACGTCCCCCCTGAAAACAAACAAACAAACAAACACGTCACAATACAGTTTAAGATGAAATGGGTACAAGTGATTTATAACGTTGATATTTTCTATTCAAAAAGGAAAATTTGAATTTCGACTCTTCATCATTTTTAAACAGTAAAAAACCTTTTTCCTTTTCACTCCTTTTTCTATTTTGTAATAGAAACAAATGTTTTTAATAAAACAACAGACTACATAACATCGTGATATATGATAGAATGGATTTCAATTCATTGACGCCAAAGATAACACCGTGCCTTTTCATTGTTTTTCAAAATAAAATGCAGAAACAATGAAATCATAAGAAAAAAAACATGTTTTTGTTGTTTTTCAAAATAAAATGTGGCGATGATGAAACAGGTGAAACGTCAGTGAACCAGGAAGTGATGAGGACCTGAAGTCACATGTGAGTTGATGTTGAAATGAGACAAAGTGAAAGCACAAAACAGACAACATCAATAACTTTATTTAAATGTGGGCGGAGCCTCATGCAGACACACACACACACACACACACACACACACACATGTACACACAGATGAATCCAGATGTGCAGAGATAAAGAGAAAGGTGATCTAACCTTCAGACACACACTGACTGTCCAGCAGACTGGTGTAAGTGTGAATGTCGCTGTCTGAGCCCAGAGGAGGAAGAGGAGGAGGAGGAGGAAGAAAAGGGGGAGGAGTCACGTCATCAGAGCAGCAGAGAAGATGAAAGACTTTGTTAGTTTCAGTGTTAACAATTAAAGCACAAAGCAGAGGAGAGGAGCCTTTAGGTTTTCACTCACACACCAGAGACACAACATGCTCTCAGGTTCTTTGACTCTTACAAACATTTATTATCATTATTATTATTATTATTATGAGTTTGTCTGGTTCTGGTTCTGGTTCTCACCTGGACTCGTCCCGTCAGTCAGGATCTGCATGGTGGAGATCCGAGACAACTCCACCTCAAAGTGGCTCTCACCGTCCAGGAACAGATACCTAACACACACACACACACACACACACACACACACACACACACACACACACGCACACGCACAGTGGAGTTTGTCTGTGTTTGTGCGGGTTGTCCCTTTAAAAAGAGAACCTCACCTGTGGTTGTTGGACAGACGACACGTCATGGTCTCAGATTTATCGGATGATCCCAGAACGACCTGGAAAGTTCCACCTGCAGAGCAAAAGACACAAAGTGTGAAATTTAAACTTTGCTCTGCCTCATTTAGAAAAGGTGGAAAAAGCCACAACTTCATGTGACGTTCAATCGACAGTCTCTTCATCAATAAGCTCATCAATCAACTCATCAATAAAGCAGGACGTTACACCACATGTCGCTCAGGGACACGGATGGATCTGTTGTGTGTTTATAGATTCACACAAACAAACGACAACAACAACAACAACAACACAGCAGGTGATCAGAGGAGGAGGAGGAGGAGGAGGAGGAGGAGGAGGAGGAGGAGGAGGAGGAGGAGGAGGAGGAGGAGGAGGAAGAGGAGGAGGAGGAGGAGGAGGAGGAGGAGGGGCTGGTGAAAACAGATGACCTGTGTTCGATCAGCACTTCCTGTGGGCGGAGCCCAGTCACATGATTCATCCTAAAGTCATAAACTCAGGTGAACACTTTCACTCTGTGTTGAACAGGAAATGAGGTCAAAGGTCAGTTTACAGGAGAACCAAGTTCAACCGTGTATTTTATTTACATCTTATTCATTTTGATCTCGTAGGATGATTTATTTCAATAGAAAACAAAACAATAATAAAGGAATAAATAATGGTCTACTTCCTGACATTTTGAGGGGAGGAAATAAAATAATAATAAAGAACAAATAAATAAGTGAAGCAACGAATGAAGGAATAAAAATGTAAAAAAACAAATTTAAAAAAACCCAAAAAAACCCAACAATAAATAAATCACTGAAATAAGAAATAAAGGAAACTAACTGTGTCTGACCTCCCAGCAGGACTCTGAGCTGCTTGTCGAAGAACTCCATCTCCTTCTGCGACACCAGGCTGCACTCGGCGCACTGACGCACCGGGTCCACGAAGCACATGCGCGGCAGCGCCACCTTCTTGCTGCAGCATTTATCACAGAAGCAGCGGCCGCAGCGCCGACAGTGATGCTGCGCGACAAACGCGCCACAGACCGTTAATGACATCATCACACCGTGACCACACCCACACAAACAGGAAGCAGGAGCCTCGTCAGCTCTCCACAGAAACCGGAGGGTTTACGTCATTATACTGACCTTCCTCCTGATGAAGTCGAACTTGGTGTCACACTGCATACACCTCGGACACTGGGCGAGAGAGAGAGAGAGAGAGAGAGAGAGAGAGAGAGACAGGAAGTTACACAATGAGCTGAGCTCAGCACTTTTAACTTCAACCGCAGCTGGAAATAAATATCTGTCAAAGGACGAAACTTTGGTTTCAGCCGTCGTTGCGCAAAGTTACTTCTTAACACCAAAGACATTAAAGGTGCAGTGTGTGAGCTTTAAGTCACATGATGTCGACCTCAGGAGCAGCTCCTCTCCACTAGAGGGCGCCATGTTGCACCACCATGTTTTTACGGGAGCCCAGGATGGACAAACTAAAGACCTGATGTGAACTGAGGGCCGATGTGGGTTCTAACACATGAAGGGAAGGTGATTATACTGCAACAAGTACAGGACATAGAAGTACACAGTATGTACAGTACATACAGTATGTACAGTACATACAGTATGTACAGTACATACAGTATGTACAGTACATACAGAATGTAGAGTACATACAGTATGTACAGTACATACAGAATGTAGAGTACATACAGTATGTACAGTACATACATTATACACAGTACTAGTATGCTGTCAGGAAGACAGGGGGTTAATGAGGTGTGAGTTCTATTAAATGACTTTAGAGCAAAGTCCACTTGTTTTATGATTTATGATCAATCCAATCAGAATGATCATCAGTGAATGTATCTCTGTATTAGTGTGTAAACTCAGAGATCATTAACTTTGTGTTCGGTTCTATAAAACACGTCAGAGTCCAAAGCTTCAGATTGAGCAGCGGTCAAATATTCAAACTGACCCTGATCAATAATGATTAACGGGAATTCAACAGAAACACGAAGCAGCTGCGGGTCCACGGTTAGCATCATGCTAACTGTTGACCCGCAGCTAGCTCAGAGTGACAGAGTGTGTGTGTGTGTGTGTGTGTGTGTGTGCTAACAGGAGCTAACGCGGTGAGCAACATGTGTTTGTGTGACGTTCAAGAACAAACGGAGAAAACAAAGGAGCAGGAAACTCGTGAAACACCGACTTCTAACGGCGAGTTGAACCGTGAACCAGTGGCTCCGCGTCCGCCCGGTCCGCCCAGTCCGGGGGCCAAGGGTCCGGGGCAGCGTCAACACAATAACACCGAGGGGCGGACAAACCGGAAGTCCTGACACTTGCCTTCCAAAACAAAGTTTTTTACACGAACGCTATTTGGCAAGTGTTTACATAAACCCTGATATTTAAAAACATAAACATTGAATATTCAGTGTTTCAATATATTTAAATGATTGGTTAATAAACCTGCTGCTCAGTCAACAAACAACAGCTGAACTTTGAGACTTGACTCAATAAAACCAATGAGTTATTATTTATCCATCGTCAGTGACCGTTCTACAAAATGTTTAAACATTACGATACATCACTGAAAAGATAAAATGCTAAAAAAACAAACACATGACATGTGACATTTGACAGTAAAATCCTCCGTTTCCTGTGTTCACGTTTATAGCTGGTTTTATTCTGAAAGGGCAGAGCGGAAACGCAGCTGTGTCTTGTCGCCAACATGTCCCCTGAGCTCCACAGGGCTCCGTGTCGTGGAGAGAAACGCAGCCGTGTGTCTCACCTCTTTGTCGGGGACCCACTGCGGCTCGTCCAGGGAGAAGGGGCTGTTGAAGGCTCCATTCTCCGGCACCATGCGGAGGCCGCTGGGGCTCCGGACCAGCTTCTTCCCGTCAGGCACCGCGGACATTTTCCTCACAGCGTCTGTTTGTGCTGCGAACACTTTAACTCCGGGTGCGGGACGCGCCCTCCGCTCTGACTGACAGGCGCAGCAGCCAATCACCGCACACGATGGATGCTGATCGACATGTATCTTGACTAATCACTGTACAGCACCAGCTCTAATGGAAAATGGATATTGGCCAATCACGGCACAGAATCAACCTGATGACGTAGACAGTGGAGTGTTGTGGTTTTAAAGCCCCACCCATCAATACAGTGAAGTCCTCATTCCATTTCATTAACTGTTTTAATTAAGTATTAATTAGATGAGGTCTTAACGCGTCCAGTAGGGGGCGTCACCATGCTCATAAATTAAATAGATTCTCGGTCATTATCCTTTGAAACCATTTTTATTCTTCCAACACATTTAACATGTAGAACAGTAATCTGCTGCCCCTCAGGTTTAAACAATAAACACAAGCACAGTGCAATTACAGATCAACAACAACAACAACAACAACAACAACAACAGCTGAGTTTGTTCATGACGACTGAACACGTCACCAGCACACGCCACATATGACAACGAGAGAGAGAGAGAGAGCGAGA
>JAFBJT010108995.1:0-18043 GCA_016785325.1 Chascanopsetta lugubris
TATATATATATATATATATAGTAAAAATGGTCAAGTCATCATAGGACATTAATAAAAAGCCAAAGAGTTACTTGTCAGACTGATATGGGTGTGTACAGCAGAGATCCATTAAACAGCAGGAGAGGGTTGGGCAGAGTCTGCAGAGAGAAGCTGTACCTGTGCTGAGGTCTGCAGCTGGGGGTCCCTGTGCTCCTCTGTCTGTACGGACGAGGTCTTTGCTGCTCAGTGCAGCCGTCTGATCAGCTGCCATCCGGTCCGCATGTTTCTGTCGCGCACCTTCTTTGCGCTGGGACATCTCCTCCTGGGTTAACGGCCTAAGTGCAGACAACACACACAGACACAACCTCATCAGACAGACAGACATCACAGGCGTAGTCTGTGGTTTTATGTTCAATGTGTTATGTCTCACTAAAGGTCAAGGTGAATATACATCATGATGAGACACACAAGCAGAGATTTCTGACCTCTAGTGGATTAGAAATTACATTTTTAATAATGAAATTAATCAACATTTCCAGATTTGAATTTAAATCAAATTCAAGCCATTGAATTTGGGTTGTGAGAATAAAAACAAATATAGGTGATCCAAGATGATGTATAACGAAAGCTGAACTGAGGAGCTTCGCCACTAGATGTCCACAAATCCTACACACTAAAAGTCAAACTATTACCTACTACAAGGAGACCAGGTGAGGTGTTTTATGATCATACTTTTTTGTGATTCATGAGGATTACAATCATTAAAGAGGGTGACTGGTGTGTTTTTGTTTTTAAAGGGAAGTGCATCTGCTGTAATTCATTATCATTATTCACTCACTGCTTGTCATTCTTGTAATATTGGTCACAACAGTTGGACTGAACCCAGGTTTTATTTTATGCAAGTGCCGTTTTTTAAATTTCCAAACAGACAGTGGTTGTAATTATGTTGTATGTTTGTGTTGTGCTCAGTCAGAGACACACAGACGAGAGAAGGTGGGTTTGGGATATTCTGTGAGCACAAACATAATATAATGTTCCTCACATAGACTGTATATAAAGATGGATGCACCATCACCCGTTGGTTTGTGCAACAGTGCATTTGAAGCAAATTGTGGGCGTGTCACTCATCGCCTTCTTGCCGAATCCTGAATTCTCCTAGTTCCTGGTTCATTCAAAAAATGGGCAATAAGGCAGAGCACAGATCGAGCTGAGGGTGAGCCCAAGGTGCCATCGTATTAGTTGTGGTACGTGCCAGGTGAAATAAAATTAAAAGAGTTAGAAAAAAATGCACCCCCCCCGTAGTTGTCACAGGAAAACATGTTAATGGTTGAGACCAAAACGTGGGAGTCTATGGGGATTTGCCCCCTTTTGGAGGCAGACCCCTGCAGTGACGCTATGAGCTGCATGTTTTTTCACTTCTGATTGGGCTTCATCCGTCTGCACTGGAGGTTGCTCCTCAATCTGAACATGTGAAATCAGACCAACAGTACTCAGTCTTTTGTTTTATTATACAACAGAAAATAAATCTATTGGAACAGTGATTGTTCTGCAACAGTGTCCCTTTTTTGGACAATGAGAAATGTCAAGAAGAATAACTATTCACTTAAAATTCAAGTAGCAAATATTCAAAACACAAGACTGATACCTTGGATTAGAGCTGTAAGAAAAAAAAACTATCCCCACTTTACCTTTACTGCATGACCTGTGAGTGTGTGTGTATGCGGTGTGGCACGTCTGTGCGCAATGTGGTGGGAGTGTTGTTGCGCTTATAATCTTCAGAAAGACCACGGTGACTGTAGCAATACAGCTGCTGTGAGTGACAGCATCTGACTCAGTTCAGCTCCATGATCACAAACCACTTTAAACAGCCCAACTTTGCCCCCGACAACAGCAGCAGCCCCGCAGACGGACTTGGAATGATTGAATTTCTCTTTTGGAAGAATTGGATATAAATGGGACCACAAGCTAAATTCAAGACTCCAACAGAAAACCACAAAAGAGAAAACCTCAGTGTATGATGACCTGGCCTTAAGCTCTTAAGTACAAATACCTTATAAGTGACTTACAGCTTCAAACTACACAAGTCAGCTCTTGGATGGGATCCTTTAGTAACATTTCCTCTAAAACCAAGAACAAAATCAAGATGAAGAAACACCATATCTACACCACAGCAAAGTAAGTCTTTTGTAAGTCAAAAGGTTGATTTAGTAATAAAGTGATAATAATGGAACACCTGGACTCAGTTCACCCACTGTGGTTATGAAGGCATGGAATCAAACTCAGGAGCTGGACATGAACAACCACAGACACATTCCCATTCGAAGACGTGAGAAAAAATGTGCTAGGGAATTAAATAATACATTCAAGTGAAATTTTTCTTTGAGGGACGATGTTTTCCATTCTGGCTCGAGCAAACGTATCAGACTGAGATAACTCTAACCCCCGATAGATATGTATATGTATGTTACAGCACTTTCAAATTGTTTAGACCAATTAAGTGAAATTAGATCATTTCCCACGGCACACCTGACGATCTTTCACAATCACTTCTATTGGTAGAAAAAATATTACAAAATTACATACTGACATTTTTATGAATTTATAATCTAAATGATATATTTGTTTCCCCATATTTTTACAGTAGCTCAGAGTGGACATACAAAACATCTTTTGAGTTTTAACAACTGAGGGCTACCATAGGTTCTACAGTGATACAACCTCACGACTAAATGTCACCAAATCTTACACACTGTACCTTTAAACACTATAAGTAGCTGTATATACGCCATCACTGATTCAAAATACGCATCTGGCACCATCTATACAAAAAGAAAGGTAACGTTAACTCTATTAGTTATTGAAAAGATTTACAACAGGATTCCTTTAGTGATCTTGCTATAATGAAAATGTAGTAAATGAATATGAAGCAGGCGGGAGAACTTTGAGATCTCACTGAAGTCACAGGATTTTCATCAATGCTACAAACAACCAGAAACAACAGGGAGCCATGAGTCAAGTTCCATTCAAATATAATGCAGGTTCTAACTTCAATATATATATTTTTTATTTATCACTGCCTCCCAGAAAACATGTTGTAAGATCCAAATGAATGCTCATGTCCGACGACTACTGGAATAAAAATGGTAAATGCCACTTTTTTCAGCTACAGTTCATTTCAGTTCGAGTTCGACGTTTTTGTTAAAGTGGAAACGAGGCGATTCTTTTCATGCCCTTACTCTTACAGATGTCAGTGATACCAACTGTCAGGCCACTGTGGCATACAATTCGTTTCTGATCCACTCGTCTGTCAGCAGCTGTAGCCATGAACCGTTACATAAATGTCAGGAGTGGGTTTGAGGGCAAAAGAAACCTGGAGCTATTCCAAGCTCGAACCAAACTGTGGACAGGCTCTTCCCTCCTCACTCAGGGTCTGATCTGACCTTTCTTTCCCACCTTCACAAACTGTTTCAGTATCTCCAGCTGCCCATTTACAAAATAGGGAGTGTGAGTGAGTGTGTTTAAAAAATGGTGAACCAACATGAATAACAGAGCTTTCTTTTTAAGAAAATCCAGCCGTTCTATGGCAAAAGAGGGGAAATCAATCAGGGCTATTACAAAAACATTGGCAATGCCACTCGAGCAACTTGGAATGTCCTGAAAAAGAAAGATACACCAACTAAACTGAGAGACAGACACCGAGCGGGTCGGCCAACTACAACAACAGGAGCTGTTGACTGGAACGTTGTGAGAGCTGTGAAGACAAACCACAAAATGGCTTCAGCAACACATTCTGCTGGGCAGGAGAGATGGTTTACCCATCCACTTCAAATGAGGCTCGAAGGCAAAGAATATAAAAGCCAGACCCAAAAATGCAAACCAACTCATCATCAGACGACCAGACGGGGAACTTCAAAGTGTGAAACAGCAGCAGTCCACTCAAAATCAAACTTGACTAAATTGCTCTCATCGTCATTAGAAGCAAACATCTTGTAGCTGACAATGTTAAAGAGAGTGGTGCGTTTCTTTGCCTCAATCTTTCCTCCACCAAGGTTTCCACAGATCCGAACAAGCAGCCGTTCAAACCAAGAAATCAACAGGCACAAAAACAGCTCATCTTAAATGCTATTTTACATTTGGTAGCACTTCCAGTTCCCACCTCTCGTAGTCTGAGTTTTTTGAGAAATAATGACTGTGGGAAGCAAAAGCCTACAACACGATGATGCTTTATGAACAGTTTGCACCTTAAATAATCCTGCTCATGAATTCTAATGCTTCAATGGAGCAATATAACAGCTGTTCTTCTAACAATCACATTCTGCTTCAAGTCTGGTCAAACAGATTATTTTCATTATTAATCCAATGCAAAAAATGCCACTTGACTTGAATGCAACCAGTGATGAGGACTTTAGATTTGTCAATAAAAATGTATCATCACTTTTGCACTAACTTGAAGAAAATGCCCAAGAGTACAGCAAATTAGTTATTAAAACGTAACCACAAGAAGAGTCCATTCATGAAAATAGGACAGAAAAGTATCGGGGGAACTTCATCAGGTCAGAGATGTGTGAGGTTATCATCTTAGGTGATGCACATTCAGCTGCTACCAGCTGAGGCTGGTGTCTCTGCACCATGAAGCAGATACATGCTGACCGTTAATAACTCATCTCTGTGTGCGCCCTGCAAAAGTCACGTACGCTTCCCTGGACAACTCGACCACAACAAGGTCCTCAAAAGAACTATCTACATTCTGTTGAACATAGAACTACTGGGACATCCTGACATTTAAGAGTTACTGTCATATCAAATAAAATACAGACAAATACATATATCTTACTTATGCTTTAGGGGCCTGATTTCAGCTTTTCAGTCTACTATTATATTTTTGGTATTCATTCATATAGATTACTCTTTTATTCAAACATTTATTCAAAATTACAGGCAGAAAGAAGATAATCTGCTCATTTTGACCATCCAACTTACATCTACATTTATGCTATGTGTAATATTGTTGCCTGTTCTGTGACATCTATTGCACACCTGTGCGTCCTGGGAGTGGATCCCTCACGTGACTCTCCCTGAGCTTTATACCTGTTCAAAGTGTTTTTCCTGGTATTTTTCTCTCTCTTGTTGAGAGACAGACGACGGTTCTCACCCTATGAAACAAACTGTGATTTTAAAATGTGGGCTAGATCAATAAAATCTGATTATTTGGGGTCCTTACACCAAAAACGTCCAAACATTAATCTTAGGATCCTGCAGCAGTTTCCAGTGGGAAATGGCAACAGTCCACTCTCTTCTGTAACTTATCATAGAATAGGATAGAATAGAACAGAACGCCTGTATTGTCCTTGTCTGGAGTCCAGCTCCAGATGGTGCAAATAGTAACAAATGGTAAAAAGTAGAAAACGGGTGCAAAGCAGCGGCACAGATAAAACACAAATAAAACAAAAGCAGCACTGTACTATCTACCATAGTTACATCATATCATAAATACATCATACATCATCCCCACCTTTGTTATGTGGGGATGGCTTCTCGATTCATTCCACAGGAAGAAGTCACAGATCTCATCTCACAGCTTCAGAAATGGCTTGAGAACCTGTAAGACTCGACTTAGATTAATGGAGCTCACGCTGAAGCAGGGAGCTGTGATGTCAGAGCGCAATCAGCTCCTATAGCTGGACAGGCAGACAGGCCGGGGCAGACGAGGCCAGCTCCATCTATCAGACTGTGGTTTAGCCCATGATCACCTCTGAGGAGGACACACAGATTGGGGAAGGTGAATAACTGTGTCCCATTTGGGCACAGAGACACAAATCCCTGCCAAAGACAAAGAGATGGGAAGACAATAGGTGTCGGGGGGAGAGACAAAACCCTGCGTTTCAACCTTATAAGGAATGTCTGACTTTTATAAGAGCTCGTTTTTTTAAGCGTTTCTGAGACTATAAATTTCTGTTCATCATCGTGATAGAGGCTAAAGAACAAATACCCCTTAAATGGGCACAATAGGTCCCCTTTAACAACTGCATCTAAGATTTGCTCCCTCCATAATCTGGCCACTTTAACATTTAAAAGAAGACCTCATGTTCCTGGATGCCAGGATGTTAACACTTCTTCAATCACTTCATATATGACAAATATCTTTTTTGTTGTTTTTACCAAGCTCTTTTCTTTCCTCCAGTAAACCGTGTGCGCTGACTCATTCTACACTCTAGTTTTATGTGCACATCTTTTTAATGTTACGAAATCTGTCTTCTGACCTCTGCTCTCTTAAAGACATTTCCTGAAAATGATTAACAGTATTACTCTATTCTTCTCTATTCTATTCTACCAGTTGCCCGGGTAGTTCTGCCATTAGACTATTTAAAAAGCAACGTGCAAGGTACCGCACAATAAGTAATTGAAAATACCTTCAGGACTACTGGAGATTGTATAATCCAATCAAAACTATTTATACATCCCTTTAACAACTTTGTCTTTGAGATAAATGTAAATGCGTTAAGTTCATCAGCTCAGGTTTCTATTTTACAAGTTCGTTAAATGCACATACAAGTTTAAGGTACACACACATCTATATTTTCTAAAATATGTGAATGCGAGAGCTTTCATTAGGTCTGTATTCTTTAGGCTGTGTTGTCTTTAGAGTCATGAAGGTGTCGTTTTTATTTCCAAATAAAATCCCAGGTAAGTACGCAGGTGTTCTTGAGCTATATTTAGTTATTTTATCCAAATGACCGCTCTCTGGGCCAAGGCACATTATTTAAATTAGCCCTGAAGAAGTGGCTCGGAGTTCCACGATGCCTTACCCCCATAGGTCTCTATGGAGATGGCGTCCTCGAGCTGACCCTCACCAGTCTAACAGAGGAATTCAAGCGTACAAAAACCAGGCTCCAGATGACACTGAATGAAGCTCGGGACCCGGAGGTGAGCAACAATGCGTGTTCAGCAGGGAGGAGGAGGCCTTGGACCAACACTGAGCAGCACTGCCTGGAGTCAGGCCACTGCACCAGAGCCTTACTCAGAGGAAGATGGTAGTGGGGGAAGTACGCCATCAGGAGGGGGCTGCAAGGTGAGCCACGCCAGTCTCCCCTGGCAAACGGGGGCAGTGGACTCAATGGGACAGTGTGGAGAGGTCAGCTGGAAGGATCTGTGGGCCATGGGAGCGAGGCGGCGGAGCTTTTCCATCAGAGCTACATATGACGTCCTTCCAACACCAGTCAATCTTCACCAATGAATGGGGGAGATGCGGACGGTGCCCTCTTCCATGCCAGCCCCCCTCCGGCACATTCTCACAGGGGGTAAAACAAGCCTCACCCACGGACACTACACTTGGCTTCACCACCAAGTCCTGAAAAGCCGTGCGACGACTCTGGAGGACAAGCGAGGAACCGCCAACTCCCTCCCACCACCAGCAGCACGCCCCCTATGGACGACCTTTGTCCACAAAGGGTCTAAACCACCAAAGATTCTCGACACCATCAGAGCACTGATAACACTGAAAAGTCCAACGCCAGAGTTTGGAGAGAGGTACAGGTAAAACTAAAAATACTTCCTGTTTGTGGTAACAGGGTGTTAGAGGAAAGTGCCATTCACTATACATTTGACCACCTTGTGCTGTGGACACTGCACACGTCAGCAGGTTCACTAGAAATGACTTTCCCGCGCCAAAGTCTTGAATACACTTGGTGTTGTTTGGATTGTCATGGTGATGAGGAGAGTGTATCTAGTGAGACATGTCACCCGGTGTACTGGTATATCTTTACTACTTACACAGAGATGGAGGTGACAGAATGTTCTTTTTAAATAAACATTAAATATAGGACAGAACAATGGTCTCAGTGCTGCGTTCATGTACGTCTCAGACTGTAAGTAACTGTCTTCAGATTCAGGAGAGAGCAGAACAAACTGAGGCTGTTCTTGCTTCCTCTGAAGTTGGACGAGGAAAGGACGGGAAAACTACGCCATCTACTGACCAAACCGTCTGTGGACGTGCATAATTACCTCTGTCTGTGCTGAGGCAAGGCCTTGCTGTCAACAGCAAACATCTTGGACACAAAGACAATCACTGGAGCATCTTCTGCACTGGAACACTGGAGGAATGCTGGAATTCAACAGAGGAGAAGGAGTCAAACTAACTTCTGATATCAGAAAACAGGAAGTGGAGTAAAGCCAACTTCATGTTTCAATGCCAGTCAACAGGAGTTGGTATATTGCACATTACAATTACAAACAGACACAATGTATATGGGGTTCATGACATCTATAAATGTTCTATTTATAATTGCAATGTCTTAAATACAGTATAATGTAACTTGTCCATATCTCTAAAAGCTTAGTATTTTTATATTCATTTAAATGTGTCTCATTTCTTTAGAGGATTTTGATGAGCACATATTTACAACTTTAAAGTAAAGTTGACTAATACTGAATATTTATGAGCCCATGAAAAAATGCTCACAGAAAATTCAGATTAAATAAAAGAAAATTAAATATTGAGACTTATTGTTCATCTGTGGCTAGAGACAGGAAATTAAATCTCACCTGCCAGCCACACACACACACACACACACACAGAGGAATTCTGGTGCTGTGATGTCTCTGATGTTTGAGTCAGACATATCAGAGCAGTTGGTGGGTAATCGATCTGATCATCCTTTGATCAGACGATTAAGGAATTCATCATGAACGGGCAATGAACGATACAGTCAGTGAGTTCTAGAGATAAACGTCCTTCAGGGGAGTGACTTTAATTCTTTAGCTATTTTTGTATTTAAATAAATAAATCATTTTAGTAACCCTTGAATAATGTCATCATGGCAACACAATGAAGTAAGTTAATATTATACTGTACCTAAAATTGTGAAACACAGGATCTGGTATAGACCATAATTATTTAGATAGTTCCACGTTTGATTATCTGAGCATTCCATCATTCAATTCAAGAAAAACAGTTGATATTAAAGTGTTATGTCATAGTTTAACTTTGGGTTTGTGTCAATATTCAAATATCTATGTTGTGTAGTCTATAAAATACATACTGCCCAAATTAAATGAGTTCACTGACCCAGCGAACTCATTCGCTGGGTCTACATAATAATTAGTAGCCTTGTGTATAATGATACACAAGGCTACTAATTATTATTAGATGAATAGAAGGGCTTGGACATTTGCTCAGACAAGGTTAAGTCAGTGTTTTTCAACCTTTTTTGAGTCACGGCACATTTTTCCCACTGACAAAATTCTGCGGACCACCACCAACCTAAATGTTGGGGGGGTTATTTGACAGGAAAATGTTCGTACTTTACGTATGTTCTTACGGCTGCTGTCGAGGTGATGTGACACTTTGCGTACATACTTTTAATACCGCAAATACAATGTTGTGCTCATGCTGCCCCCCACCCCCGCCCCCGTGGGTTGGCTCTGCATCTCCGCTCCCCACATCATCACATCATCCTCTATTTTAACTAAACAACCATCAACTGTTCATCCCGCTGCGTCCCGTCTTTGTATCAAAGTCCGTCTGTGTGTAATGGATGGAAATTAGGTTTGAATGACAGACTGGCAATGATGAGCACACAATACCCTCTACCATTCAGTGTGTGTGTTTACCTGTTTTTAATTCCTGAGTCTTTTCAGGCAAAGATTCAAATCGCCGAGCTCCAACACTCAGTAATTTCTCAACACGCTCTGCTGCAATGTCAAGAGGACTGGGAAGCTTCTCACATACCATTGCTGGAGTTTACGTTAAAGAAAACTAAACATATAAACATGCCCAAGTTATGATTTTTGAAGTTGTGTTTCAGGATACCGAGGACAGCCTGAGATACCGGTAACCACTGGCTAAAGATGGCAGACAGGAGGACTTTGGGGTCAGAGTGCCGACAGTCCCTGGCCATGACTTTGACTCCAAGTGATGTCATCACCTTCTCGACTTTCTCCTTGTCCCTGGTGAAAGAAACAATTGAACAGAAACATCAGAGGAGATGGACAGCAGCTTCTTCCTGTGTCCAATTCCATCGCATTCATATCCTGCTGCTACGTTGCACCAAAACAAACAGGTGGTGCTGTAAGTGTGCTAATGTAATAAATACCAGCGGAGTTAGTTGGTGAATTAATCTGAATTGTGTGGATAATTACAGCCACGTGTAGCTGGAAAGATACAAGTGAGATGTCTGCACACCACTTTCCATAGAACTTCCATAGAGCTCCTTGCTCTATGGAAGTTCTATGGTGTGTTTTACTGCTCAGTTTGCACATATGTAAGTGCACAATCATCTGTGACTGCAGCTGACTTTTTTATGTTTCATGTGAGGGTGCAGCCCATTACTCAAAGGCTACATTCATTTTTTGGTGAAAAGATCAACAATTTATGTCCATGATCAACTCTTCTCCAGGTGTGAATGATCCCACCAGAGGCTAAATATCTGAGATGCTCCACAGAGTAAGAAGTGAAAGATCTTGTGGATGAAAGTTGAACAGAAAAGAATGACTCCAGCGACTTTTACACAGCCTGATTCACTCGACATCATCTTTTGAAAATGTTGAGTTTGAAATACATGAAGCAGTATCTTTCACTCACCTGCGTGTGACAACAGCATCATACAAACTCCAGATGTTATCCAACACAAACTGCACAAACAGTGGCTTCTTTCCTTTAGCCTAGAGTGACAGACAATTATTGTGAAAGAAAAGAACATGAGACTTAACAATAGTTTTCACTAGAGTTCCAAGTTTGTGAAAACAGCTCTTATCTTTTTATTCATGCTCTGTCAAACTCACAGCCCGTCATAAAAACCTAATTGATTCGTGAGTTTCCTCTTTCTGTGGAATGTAAGACTGTGATAACAATGTTACTTTTTCAACCTGGGGAAATGTTGTAGAAATGACGTCTTTATTTTAAACAGAATGACTCTTGCTCGTGCTTCAGAAATATAAGCAAACAGAAACCATTTTGACAGAGTTTACAGAACCAACAACAACAAACAACAACAAACCACAGGCCGTGTAGATGTGAAGTGTGAAATCCCTAACGACATACTGTGATCTGATCTGCTAAGTCATTTTTCTGGTAACTACATCAATCACAAGACAGAATTGGAGATACCAGGCCTGTTACTTAAGACATAAAATTGTAAGCAAACAACAAAATTGCTTCATGAAGCTTCTTTGACTCTCAAATGTGCATAAATGTTGTGTTACAATAAATGACAATGAGAAAAGAGAAAAGTACATGAAAACATACTGAGAAGATCTACAATTCTAATGACTTTACCTGAGCTCCTTTCATGATCCTTTTGGCTTTTGCGTTGAGATAGAAATCTCCCCACAGAGTTTTGAGCAGCACAGCTGAGTTAATGCCCATTCTCTGGCTGTAGATTTGAGCAAACTGTTGGATGCTACAAACACAGAAAAGGTCAGATAAGTTTTATGTGCAGGTTCACTGCCGAAAAGCTCTTATCTTTATAACTAAACATGCCTGGGGCCGACCTTGTGTTTTGTTCTAATTAGACTCATAGTGAACGCGACTGTGACAGTGAACCTCAGAGTTGGGTTTAGAGGTGGAGAAGACACAACTGGCCGGGAACTTATTTGGTTTATTCAAAGCAGCAAGAGATGCAGGGTTAAAAGTGATGGAAGGTCAGAGCGACAAATCTATACTGAAAGGATATAAGTAAATATTTGTCAAGAATAAAAAGATGAGGACCATGTATGGAACAAGTTGGTGTTCTCTGGTCTCCAGTAGCTCCATAATCAAATATATGCGTTACATTTGGGTTGACAGTGCCATCCAATGGACATAGCACATTTAATTTAACAATTCAAGAGTGACATTAAGTGGCATTGGTATTGATATCAGATTAACACAGCACCAAACGTTTTGTCTCACTTGTCATAAAACAGATTTGTCTTACTCGGTGCATGTAGCACTATTTGCAGTTTTATATTACATGCTCATCACATTGACGCTCGACCCCATCTTTGTACTTTGGTCTTGGGATCGGCCAATTATCGGTCCCATTTATGTCATTTTGACGCATATCGGCGTCGTTTTTTTTTTTAGAATCCGAAGGCCGATAAGAGATCAATTTAAAACTGGGGTGTTTTGGCTCTGATGCAGCCGCGGTACTGCACTGACGTGACTGTAGAGTAGCTCAGTGTTGCTGCTTGTCCAAAAGCAGGAAGTGATAACGGTCCGTCACTCAAAACATGTCCGTGTGGCAACCTTACTTAGGATTTACCGCTCGGCAGAATAATGTTTCTCCGGGTGCGGAGACAAACGGCGCCAAAGAGACGCCGGCGGCTCATACAACTCTACCGCACCGGATGTCGGAACCGACTGAACAAACACGAATCTTCGAGTGGGGAACATTCAACGGACTGGGCACGGTTAGCTTCCGTTAGCTGCCATTTTTCATGTTGCCGGAAGAAGACGGAGACAACCCTGTGACGTCACCGCGTACTGAACGTGACTGAATGAAAACATCCCAAGATGCATTGGGCAGTTAAAGGGGCAGACAGACATTACTCTGATTTTGAGGCCAATATTTTCCACTTTGACCACAAACTAATATGGGCTCCAAATATCGGTCATCGGCCTCCTTAACTGTTAATAATCCGTATCGGTTATCTTTTACCATTTATTTTGGTAAACTCTCTTACACTTATGCATAGTGACCTAACAAGTGACCTTCATCCGTGTGTTTATGCACCTCATTCCCACTATGACATGATAATCAGGATCCAACAAAGCAGTAAAGTGGATGTTGGGCCTTCATAGCTCAGACGTAGTGGATCACCTCAGATATAAAATATGCGACTTCACCTGTAGATATCACCAAATCTTATACACTGCATCTTTAAGTATCCCTTAAACCAAAGTGGCAAAACTCCACATCCCAACAATGTCATCATCACAGGTAGAGAAAAGAGCAGCCTCACCTGAAGCCCCATCCATCTAAAGCACTTGCAAACACCACATTCCCTTGATCAGGAGAAAAGTAAAGCTGAGAGTCGTCTGCCTCCTCCAGCCCAGCGCTCCAGTCGTAAACACAATCACCAGCAGCCATGTTGTCCCCATGCACCTTGTCCTTGTCTTTCTCTGCTCGATCCTCCAGCACTTTGGAAGTGAACAAAGTCCCTGTCACTGCATTCACCTACAGGGAGAGCATATAGACAAGTCACCGTACGTAGTCATCCTGACACTATTCCTGCACCCACTTCTGTTCATCCAAAGTTTGAACTCCCAAAACCTACTGATGAAAATGAGAATTATATATATACACCCACGCGCTACCTCAAGAACAATATTTTCTACATAGCACAAAATAAAGTTAGTAATGATATCTCAATGTGCTTCATAAAAATGTTGAAACATTAAAATGCACAAAGGTTTGCATTGCGACGCTGTGGATGAGAGTGATAGAGTACATGTGAAAAGTGGTGCCATACATACCTGTTCTAGGATCTTCTGCAAGTGGGTGTGAGCTTCCTCAGCAGTGAGCTTCAGCTCCACAATGAGTCTGTCGATCTTATTGATGACTAGAACACAGCGAATGTTCTCCAGCCATGCCTGACGCAATACAACTTGGGTCTACACACAACAAAAGGTAAAAGAGCATTTTTAAACAATGTCAGATGAATATGATACAGAGGAAATATCAAACTACTTGGAATCCAAACAAATGTTGCATCACAGACAATGTAGGCGTTTGTTAGAACCATGTAACGATGCCAGTTGTCAGGGCAGGATATTTTCTGATCGTATATATGATGTGAATGTAAAATCTTTTCAGAAAATAGAACCAACGAGTCATACGGTCACACATGTTCATATCATACTGTCACATACTGCCTCCACACCTCCACACACAGCCAACAGGTTTGTCCTGCTCCGAGCGAGTGCAACTGTAGGATTTGAATCATGAAACCAGAACAGAACCATTTACTTTTCTATATCGCACAAGATCACAACAGTCATTGAAGGTCACCTTTCCTATAGAACAGGTCTCTAACCTGCTCTTAAATTAAATTAACTACAATCTCATTTACACATCAGCATGTCATTTCTGTCTCCTCCGCTCTCGGACCGACACGACGTGTGCGCACACACACACACACACACACACACGCACACACACAGGAGAAACAGAAGCATTTCAGTGTAATGATGGCTGGGGGAGAACAGAAAGCAGTCTGTCACGCCATGATGCCAGATCAAGATGTTTATTACACTCTCCTGAGAAACTGTCACCTAATGGAAACATGAGAAACAAGATGGCAACTCACTACACAAACCATAAAACATGCTGTAAAGGTATTCACTTCTCAGGCCTTCATACCTCCCAAATCAAATTTTTGAGAAAGATAACTGAGGTCCGGTTTGACATCAGTCAAAAACAGAGAAACATTTGGCCAATGCTTTTATACATTTAACACCGTCTCACACACACATGCAATTTCACCCAATCTACTACCTCTAGAGCTACTGGTGGTAACAACAAATGGTATCATATTGCAGTTTAATTAGCTCCCACATTATCTTGCAGTCAACAAGCCCATTAATGCATATTTAAATGAGTGCAGGGGTATGAATATTGTCAGAAGCCAATAAAAACAATCATATCCTTCACTGTGTGTACACAGTGTATGTTCAGAAGACTGTGCGCATTCAGAGATGTAGCATTCCTGCCTTTGTGTACAGAATGAATGGACCATGAGATTTACCTGGGGACACACACCCTCCACAGCATCAACCGCTACAATGGCGCCGTCACATAACCGGACGGCAGTCGACACTTCAGAGGAAAAGTCGACGTGACCAGGAGAGTCGATGAGATTTAGTAAATACTCCTGATCTCCTGAGGCAACAAGAGGGACAGACAGTGATTTATTCTCTTTTACAAACAAGATTTGTAAAAGTTGTGCGAGAGTCAGATTTGATAGGAGCAGGAAGAGTTTTGACACAAGCTTACACAAAGAAACAATACAAAATAATAGATAATACATGTATTTTTTCCATTAAATATCAACAAATGACTTAAAATATCATTAGAGTATTTAGAAATGTTAAAAGTAAAAACATTTCTAAAATTAATCAAACACAAAGTCCCAACAGGAAATTGCCCATAAGACCATAACACTGCAAAATGTCCAGACGAGTGATGCCTGGTGGGAAAGGCTTTGTAGCACACTTTATCCTAGAACTGTATTCTGACATATTAACTCACGTCAATAAAACTATTCAGTAACTCATCTTTCCAAATAAACAAATACTACTCTTCCAACTACCTCGGTGGTGGGAGGTATCAAAATGAACAAAGTTACAAATATAGTTTTATAAACTGTAATTTAACTAAAAATGTCATCAGATGCGCGTGTGAGTCAGCACAAACATCACTGATCCACACTGTGATGAAAAGTCACCATAGTGCAGAAGGTCAGGGAGCCTCTTTCTGTGTGATTTCTACAGATGTGACTGAAAGAATGTGATGTACTTAAAGCTTGATTCATCTTTTAACCAAAGAATCTGCACACCATTATACTGCAAAAGATATTCATATTATTTCATGCCAAACTATTTTTGCAGAACAGGTTCGAGGCTTGAAATATTAAATATAAAAAGGAGGTCACAACAGCAAATGATTTAGCCTTAAATTGACTGTTGAGAGTAACGTCTCTCGATGAATAAAATCAAAGTCAAAATAACAAAATGGCCTCACCATGACTGTAGTGGAGGGAAATGGCGCTGGACTTCATGGTGATTCCTCGCACCTGTTCATCCTCTCTGCTGTCCAGATACCTCAGCTTGTGAGGCAACACAACACAAATCAGATCAGTAATGACAAAACTGGATCCCTGCACAACACCTGAGTGTTTGTAGCATAAATGTGAAGTGGTCTTTGTTACAAAAACCACAAAGTACGTACCTTCCCCGCTAGTCGACTGGATATGATACCATTAGTCGCCACTAAGCAGTCAGCCAGAGTGGTTTTGCCTAAAGGGACACGGATGGTTCCAAAGGGCAATAATGAATCATATCAGGATGTCAGTTAGTACGAGCCAATCCACTTGAAAACTGCTCAAATTACAAAACTATCATCTTAAATCAGTATCATGATTAACTGATGACTTTACCCCAGTTTAGATTAAGATGACTTTCTTTTAGATTTGTCCCCCCCCCCCAATGTGGGCTCATAGTACAGTTATAAGGTTTGCAATATGTTCACCTATCAATGCTAGGATAGGTGAAATAATGACACATTGCTCATTTTATCTTTGTAAATACAAAATAACTGAACAATGCACAGAGATGAACAGTATACATCAAACATAAAGACATGTAGAGGCCACACTTTAGTTATAGAGTAAAAAAACAAGTCATTTGCAAGAGGACAAAATAAGTAACACAATCAGTGACAGAGAGACATTATTATATGATCATCTGGAGAAGGAGCACACTTTTCATGACGACACCAAGTTCAGACAGACACGTTTCTAACATGAAGGTATAATGTTTAGGAGTTCGAGATGTCTGATGCTATGTCACTCTTCCCTCCCATGCATGAACCTATGGCGACATCACAACACAAGATGGAGCAACAATGAAGATACACGAGACACTTTCAAAGACATTCGGCTCAGAAAACACGTCGCTGTGGCAGAGGTAAAGAGTAAGTGATGTGCGTTGACTCACCGTGGTCAACATGCGCCAGGATGCACAGGTTCCTGATGTTGCCAGGGTTCTTCTGCAGCGCGACGATCCTCTCCAGGCCGGTGTGTCCCATGCTGAGACGGAGCAGCGGACAGCCAACACCATCGGCGCTATCTCGCTAATATCCGTCACCTGTTGACAGTACTCATTCAACGTGACGACAACATTGCACTATACACGACGATATGCAACCGAACAGGTACTGATAACTAGGATGAGGAGCGCGAAACACGCAAACCAGCGCTTAAATCATTCATTCAATTCACTCAATGGTGAATCTAGACTGAGGACGGGACGTTGTCACAAGTGGCATGTGTTAGCATTGGGGCTAACGATGAAGCTAACACAATTACAGCTCCGCGCAGCACAAAGAACGAACTTAATACCGGTGGGTATTTAACGCAACTCACCAACTGATACTACTTTGTTGTGAACAGCTAAAACAAACCGTTCTAACACATTAAACACACGACTCGAAACATGCACGTCCCTCGCTCACGCTGTTCTACCGGAAACTGAGCGAGACGCGTTAGCCACGCTTTAAGCGTGACGTATATCCGTGCTGCATTCATGGGAGGTAGGAAAAAAGAAACAGTTTTGCTGACAAGCCTCATCATTTGTTAAATGGGAACTATTGTGCCCATTTAAGCGGCTCTCTGTTCTTTAGCCACTATTATGATGATAAACGGTATTTATAGTCAAGGAATGTTCAAACTTAAATCAATTCATGTGTCAAAGGTTTTGATGTTAGTGTTACTTTCCTGACTGCACAAATATTTGTATTCTGGTAGTGAATTACAATTTTGGGGAACTATCGAACTACAAAACAAGTGCAGATTCAGTTGGATGGAGTTAATATCGAGTTAATTCAATCAGATTTCTTGGGGTTATAATAGATGACTTTGAAATCATATTTTAAGCATAAAGTGGTAAGGAGCATCGCAGAATTAAATTAAGTAAATCAGCCTCTAGATTACACAGAATTTATTAAAAGGAAAGAGTGTCTGCACAACAACGTTTTCCTTTCTGTATGAATGGATATATGAATATCTTGATTCATTTACTTGTTTAGTTTGGTAACTTACGATACATCTAAAATATTTGATAATAATAATGATAATAATAACAACTATAATAACTATAATAATAATAATGACAATAATAATAATAATAATAATAATAATAATTACACAGAATTGTACTTATTGAACTGCAGTACCTTGACTTTATACTTCCATATGTTTTGATCGTTTGGGAAATCAGGACGATACTGTCCTACTTTAACCTTTATGATTATCAATAATAAGTTAGTTCATCCTGGACTGTTGCCATGGCAACAACTCATTTCACAGG
>JAFBJT010108995.1:18079-31142 GCA_016785325.1 Chascanopsetta lugubris
TAATAATAATAATAATAATAATAATAATGATAATAATAATAATAATAATAATAATAATAATAGTTTACAGCAGCTTGAACCCGCTTCAATCATAGCATCTGCATCTTATGCTAAGATCAGCAAAGATGTGCTTTGCCCTGAGTTGGTTCTTCAAACTTTGTGTCGATCACGTTTCCATCACGGACACAAAACAACTGTCAACACTCTTTTACTCAGGACGACCGGAAGTGTGGTTTGTGTGCATTGTGGTGGCAGCGCTGGCGATGATTGTCAGCTGGTGTAGTCAGCTGATCAATCGAGAGCGATGTCAGCTGTGGAAGCGATAAAGACGTGACACCGTCAAGCTGCGCTTTCTCCTCACGAACACAGTCGTTCCGCCAAGTGACCGAGCGGCGTTTTGGGAGGTGTCACCATGGACTTCGCCACCTCCACCCCCGTCAACACCAGCGGCTGCAGCCGCCGCAGCGCATCCCGCCGCGGCGCAGCCGCCGGCCTCTCCGCCTCCAGCGTCAGCCCGTCCCGCTTGTCCCGCATCCACGAGAAGGATGATCTCCGGCAACTCAACGACCGCCTCGCCAACTACATCCAGCGGGTCCAGGAGCTGGAGAGCGAGCGCTCGTCCATGCTGGAGCAGCTGGAGGAGAAGGATGACTCCACACGGCGGGAGATGGTCAACGTCAGGCGACTGTACGAGCAGGAGTTGGCCGACGTCAGGAGCGCGCTGGACGGCCTGGCCGGGGAGAGGGCCCGGCTGCAGATCGACCACGGCAACCTCCGCGACGACAACAACAAACTTCGAGCCAGGTACGGAGGTTTGCGTCAGGAGCCAAAGATGAACCGTGCTCCGCTCACATTACTCTCCAAGCACTCGCCTTCGTTTCCAAGTCACGTGCAATACACTGTGGTTTCTCCTGTGAAGTGCATGGTCGGATCTCTGGGAGGTTTGGGTTTGGTAAACAGAACCCAAGGACCAGGCAAAGTGGAGGGAGAGCTGCATCTTCATGATAGTTTTCCTCATTTGGTGGTTTAAGGCTTTGATAGTGACTGAATCGCACATCTGACATATATTCCCCCAAATGTTCAAGAAGCACCAGTGACCAAACTAAGGAGTTGAAGAGACCTGTAGCAGCTTGCTCTGATTTCACTGGTTGGCACATGTTTGAAGGTGAAGGTAACGAGTTTTATAACTGAATTATCAAAAATACCTTTTACAAATTTGTAAAAAAACAACAACATAAAGATAACATGTACCTTAGTAAAGGGATTGGCAGTAATTTCACTGGGAGTAAACCAGATTGCACCAGGGGTCAAACAAGCTTTCTGCATCAATACCTTGTCATTGTTGATGAAATGATGGAGAACACACCACAGCCACTTCCATCCGTTCATCCCTTCAGGAAGATGAGATGTAGGTGGCCTCCTCTTATATACAGTCCATGGTTTTGTGAGTCCGTGTAGGACAGGAGGCTGCCCTTTCCCTCTGCAGGCCACCGTAGATTTCTTATCTTAGATGGTAGGACTGAACAGGTGGAATGAGGGCTTTTCCGCTGCAGCCTGCAACTCTGACTATAGTTGTGTTTTCCATCTTCAGGAACCAGAAGAAGGAGGCCGATCTGGCCAATGCATTGGCCCAGTGGAGGAAACTAGAGGCCACTCTGAGTTCCAAAGATGCTGAGTACACAAAGCTGTTGTCTGAGCACCGGAGGTTCAAGGACGACTTCACTGACCTGCAGGGCCAGATGGAAAATGTACGCGCTAAACTTTATATTCTCTCATATCGGTTCCTGTAACTGGAATCAGTACTTATCTGCTGTCCGAGGTTAGACTTGTTTTTATATCGTTTATATGATTTCATCCAAATATCTGTGATTTTCCCATGAATAACGTAGCGCTGCATATGTAAACATACCTACGTTGTCATGTCTAGCTATTTAACATCCATCCACTTCCACTTCCAAGTCCTCGACCAGGAGCCAACGTTTTTATGGCCAACATCTCTGACTGAAAACGATAGAGCCGGTGATGGCGCGGCGTGTGATGAAGGATGTGTGGGTTCCTGTCTCTGAAGAGACTCTTTGTGAGCAGGTGGAGGGTGAACTGTCCGACACCAAGAACCAGCTGGGCTCCGAGATCCTGCGACGGGTGGAGGTGGAGAACCATGTGCAGACGCTCAAAGAACAGCTGGAGCTCCAGAGGAACGTCAGTCAGCAGGTGACGCGTCCTCCCACCCAACCACACACACACATTCACCAGCTGACTGTCCACGTTAAAGGTGCAGTCAGTACGATTTGGGTCATTTTTGTCACTTCTCAATGACAACTGAAGTCGACCACAGGTTCTCCTGCATGTTCAGAAGGGTGAGGGTGAGGTGATGGATACAACATGTAACTTCACCACTAGATGTCACCAAATCTTACACACTGCGCCTTTTTAAACAATTTGTTTCCATTTTCATGAACCAGAGAAAAGAGGCTGATCCAACTCGCCCTACTGTTAAATAGATTTCCAAGTCACTACCTGTGGTTTATCTTTCCTAGGAGGTCCTGGAGGTCCGAAGCCGGTACGAGAGCCACCTGGTGGAGATGAACACAGGAAAACAGAGAGAGTTTGACAACAAACTGGCTGAGACGATGCAGAACCTCCGCCAGGACTATGAGGTGCAGCTGCAGCAGTATCGAGTCGAACTTGACAAGACCTTCAGTTCAAAGGTACAAAAAAACTTCAAACGATGTGTTTTAAAAGTGAAGTGTCCAGATTAAGATCATAAAGTATTTTATTAAATGAAATTGACTCGGTTTCTATGAAATTCTTTCTTTGTCTCAGCTTGAAAATGCTCAGCAGGCTGCGCTGGAGAACAGTGAGGTCATGTCAACCACCAAGGATGAACTGGAGAGCACCAAGATCCGAGTGGAGAGCCTCAGCTGCCAGCTCCAGCAGAACCAGAAGGATGTAGGTCCAGTCCATAATGACTCCGACTGTATTTCTGCCCATTCAGAAGGTGTTTCACAGAGACCAGACCAGAGTTGGACCAATCACTTCAATCATCATCATCTGCGCTCTGAACAAGGGTTTGGAGCAGCAGCATCTCCAGCATCGATGAAATGAAATATCAGCCGTCATTTTTATATTTCTCATTGATTTTCTGTACATCGTCTTAGTTTCTCCACTCTCTTGGCTTCTGACGGCCTTTAATTGCGGTTGGACAATGACTGCATGTATATTTCTTTTCTAGCTGTTCCTTGATGGCGCCTGTAGATATTGATGTCGTATTGGTATTTTGTGGGAAAACTAAATTGATCTTTTTCTTTGTCATTTCTCTGCTTTAGAAAGTTGAGCTGGAGATGCACTGTCAGGAGCTGGAGAGGACGTTCCACAGAGAGAGGGAGGTGCTGCAGCAGAGACTGTGTGAGAAGGAGCAGGAGCTGCACAACATGAGGAGTCAGATGAACACCAGGCTGGAAGATTATGAAAACCTGCTGGATGTCAAGCTGGCTCTGGACATGGAGATCAATGCTTACAGAAAGATGCTGGAGGTGGAGGAGCAGAGGTGCACGTCACACAATCATCCAATCATCGTCCAAAGTCTGTTTTGTTTTGTGACGCTACATTTGCTCCGTCATCGTAACAAAACATCCTTTTTTCAGATTGCAGCTGTCGCCCAGTCCCTCCAAGAACTCCTCCGTACCCTCGTACGCCCACAGCAGCAGCAGCAGGGTCCATGGGAAAAAGCGCAAACTGGAGGGAGCTTGCGGAGCCTCGCCCGCCTACAAAATGTCCTGTCGATCAACGAGTCCTACGCCTGTGATCGTGGTGGAGGTTGATGTGGACGGCAAATTTGTCAGGCTGAAGAACAACAGTGACACAGTAGGGCTTGTTTTCTTAATTTGGTATTGATCACCTTAAAGAGCTATTGATCTCTCCTGGTGCTCTTTAGGGGGAGAGCATTTACTACTGATGTTCTAATGATTCTTGGGAATACAATGACCTCACAATGTATAATTGAGCCTGTGTCTTCTTTAATTATATTTATATTTGATGGTACACCGGCTGCATGCATGTTCCAACTGCCCCGTTAATCTCATGTGCACCTTCTAGGAGCAGCCCCTCGGTGGCTGGGCTGTGAGGAGGACGTATCCACACTCTGAAGACATCTCCTTCCACATCCCCTCCTCCTGTGTCCTGGCTGGTTGGCAGGCGCTGACAGTGAGTAGTTAGTGTCGCTCTGTGACTTCCTCCTTTTGAGCTTTAGGAACTGAAAGGAGCAAAGGCAGTGAAGAGTCTTGTACATGCAGATCTGGGCAGCAGGCGCAGAGATGGAAGCAGAACCGGGTGACCTGATTCTACAGGACCATAAGAGCTGGGGCCCCACTTCAGATGTCAGGGTGGTCCTCCTGAACCCAAACCACGAGGTAGAGTCATGCTGCACCTCCCCCAATGCACATGTTAAGGCTGCTCCCATCCAAGGACAAATCAGAACATATATTTACATATACACTTTATAAGTAAGCTGATTGTATAATCTACACAAAAATGTATTTTGTCTTTCTTTGGGTTCGAGTCAACATTTGTTCACATTTAATGAATTAGTAGCACAGCGTTGAGTGTCTCATGTGGGTAAGAGACTCAATAAGAGTAAGTCAATAAAGCAATGTCTCGACATCTGCTCTGTACATTTTACACTTGGCAAAATGATCCCGGGGGCTCGATCGGACCGTCTGGTGGGCCGGCTCTGGCCTGCAAGGCCGTATGTTCCACTCCCCAAAAATGCTATGAATGCCAATGAATATATTGTGTACCTTTTAATTTATGTATTTATTTTTAAGTAAGCCAGTGACCTGGATTCTCAATCACGGTATGGTCCTTTGAGGAGGAAGATGGATGTTTCATGTGCTGTGTTTTCAGGAGGTTTCCGATCGCAGGGTGTGGATGACGAGCAGAGGGGACGAGGAGAATGAGCCAAAGTTGGAAGAATTTGTTGCAGGTGGCGACATCCAACATTTTCAAAGACAGGTAAATAACGAGTAAACCTGCCCAAGACTATACCTCCCGAATCTCAGCATTTACTGCCCAGACTCTACATAGATATTTGGGTTTTGTCAAACTTGACTTCACTCTTATTTCCTGCCCACATCGAAGCCAAAGAAAAAGAAGTGTTGTTCTGTGTCGTGAGCGCAGAGGAGACAGCAGGTGAGGAGGAGGATGCCACCAACACTCAGACTTGCTCGCTCTGCTGTGTGTGGAGCTGCTGCATGGCTGGTGTGGCTCAGCTCAGGCTGCCTGTGCTGTGGACTGAGTCCAAACAGATGAACTCATTTGAACACCAGAGGGCAGTGTCACAGCCAGGCTGCTGTTGACAGCACGACATTGCTGCCCGACACACTTTCGCTATATTCTTTTATTGCATGTTCAGGCTTAACGATCAATAACCTGCATATTTTTCTACGTTTCCATTTTCTTTCTTTGTGCTGACTGATTTGAATGTGACATCACTGTTTTCTCTTTTCTACAGGATCTGTTGCAAGGGACGAATTGTATCGTCATGTGAGCATGTCCACTTGTTTGAGGTTTTACTGAGGCTGCTAATGGACAGGGTCAGTTGGTTTTGTGTTGTGTGACCAGACTCACTTCTTCAGTCTCACTCTTTGGTCACTCTTGGTCAGCAGTCTTCCTCTTCCAGACAGAAGAAGGATGTAGCTGCACACATTTACTTGACAGAGGACCGTCGTGTATCTGTTCAACTGACTTCCAGATGCTTGACCACGGGACATCCACCATTTACATCAGATCAGATCACTGAAGTTTAAATATCTCACTAGATCGTTAATTGAATTGATTTTAAAGTTAACTTTAATTCCATGGCTCCACACTTGGAAGTCCTTGCGCACTGTGGAACTGTTGGGATTCCTTACATTTGTAACATCTGAACCTTACTGTATCAAGTACCTTGAGATAATGCTTATCATGATTTTGCACTGTACAATAAATAAAATTAAACTGAGCAGAAATTAAAAGAGAAATATTGGTCTTGTGTGTGCGTGTATATATAAAACTCACACTTGTGCAACACTTAAACACAAACAGCATGAGTGTTATGAAACACATCACACATGATGAAAGTAAAAGTCACAAGAATATATTGATTGAGGAAAATCTTTCGTCCCACTCGATCAGGCCCATTCGATGTGGTGGAGGAAAAAAAAGATCTTGAGCTAAGACCCTGAACTCAGCCTGGTCCTTCAGATCTACAGGGTTCAATGATCAATATTGGGAGTGAGACTAAATGGTGTCTGGGTTCCATCTTGGCGCTGGAGAACATCGGTTCATCAGGAAACTGCATCAGTCCACAGACTCCTGCTTCGCTCTGGACGGAGGAAGCGCAAAGTCACTGCAGGTGACATGAGGGCAAAGTGAGGGATGTGAACATTGAGGAGTCTGCTCTGATTTTTGAGTCATTCCTTCTGTTGGCGATCACTTCACTCAGCTCCCGGCGCCGATAGAAGCAGCTGCACCGGTCAAAGGGCGATACCATCGGCTCACTTTGGAAGGGGGGAGACATGGCCCCCAGTACATTTTTTACATTACTGCCTTACCAAGGATAGAGAAAATAAAAACAAACTTTAGCGCTGCTAAGGGAAAGGGATATTTGGCCTTTTCAAGAAAATTCATCGTCATTCGTTCTCCAAGAGTCATCTCAATCTCTCAAGCGAAACCAAATGTAACATACGTATCAACATCAATATTTTCAAATCACTTCATGATTGACTTTACAATAACTTGATCGATAACATGATCAGTTCATTCTTAACACAGAAAGAACTGAGGTCACAGTCTCAGGGCTGAAACATCTTAGTGCACCAGCTGATCCAGCTCGCTGCCGCTCACAGAAAACCAATCAATAACTTTGTGACATTCGAATTGTTGTTTTCATGCCGTGTCAAACGTTACTGTTCATATCATAAATAGAAATTGAGCACGAGCTCTGAAAGAGACATCAGATGGAACTTGCCAAGCTCTTTGATGTAAGGAAGGGGGCCACCGTTCTATCTGAGGGACAGGGTGATTTGATGCGCGTAGACCTTTCAAGGGTCTTTTTTTAAAACATAAGATAAGAGGGTTGGCAAGTCGCTGGAGAGGAGCAGTCAAAAGAAGGCCTGGAACAAAACCCTCACCAGACACCAGACCGACCTGCCCCAGGTTCTGATGTCACAGCTGTTGATGTATTTTTATGGACAACAGTTTCCCAGAGTTGTCCAGGAGACTAGTGAGTATATGCATTTCTTTACTGGCTCGTCACCTGAATAAGTGTCTCCGTTAAAAGAAGAGGCCATTAGCTTCCAGAGGTGTAATCACTGAAGAATGCTCTATCAGCAAACACTATCAGCTGGTCCTCTGCTCAAGGATGGCTGATGTCTCTCAGTTTTAAAATGGATCCTAGACACGAGAGAAGTGAGCATGCCAAGTGACTCATGTCAAGTGGGCATCCTTATCTGAGAAAGATGGGAGGTCCGTCCCTGCAGCGCTTCCAGCGCCGCCAGAGCAGCCAGTCGAGGCCGAGCGTCTCAGCGGGCGACGACTGCAGGCTTCAGCCCCGGAGCAGCGGCGCTGTGGTTGGTTCTGCGGGGGGCCGTGAGCTCTTTGAAGAGACGGTAATGTGGGAGAGTGTGGGGGTCCTTTGCAGGGGAGTTTGAACCGTCACCAGGTCCAGCGGAGAGGGGCTTCGGGGGCAGCAGAGGCGGACCAGTGCACAGCAGACTGCTCCTGTCCAGGCAGCTGGTCCCTCCTCCAGGCAGCCGTCAGCCACAGGCCACCATGACGGAGTGGACCCTGCTCAAACGTCTGCTGGATGCCGTCCACCAGCACTCCACCATGATTGGTCGTCTGTGGCTCACCGTGATGGTCATCTTCAGGCTGCTCATCGTGGCTGTCGCCACTGAGGACGTGTACACCGACGAACAGGAGATGTTTGTGTGCAACACCCTGCAGCCGGGATGCTCCACCGTCTGCTACGACGCCTTCGCACCCATCTCACAACCTCGCTTCTGGGTGTTTCACATCATCAGCGTCTCTACCCCGTCTCTCTGCTTCATCATCTACACCTGGCACAACCTGTCCAAGCTGCCCCACAGCACCCCCCACAGGGTGGGCCCAGAGTCGAGGGACGCCAGAGGGGCAGGAGGCCCAGACAAAGGGCGCGACAGTGGACGGGAAGCGTACGACCGGAGCTGCGACTCGGACAGCTGCTCCATCCGCTCCCACAAGCATTTAGGACACAGCCTGGCAGACGTGCTGGAGGGAATCCCCACCCACAGCCTCCAGAGGGGGGACGTCAAGAACATCTTGTCCTCGAGTCAGGCTGGAGCTTGCCCCATCAAGGAAGTGGGTGCAGAGGGTCAGGTGGTCTCCGGAGGCGTTCTGTCCAAATGTTACATCGTTCACGTGTGTTTGCGGGCGGTTCTGGAGCTGGGCTTCGTCCTGGCCCAATGGAAGCTGTTTGGCTTCCAGGTGCCCGTTCACTTCCTCTGCACGTCGGCCCCCTGCAGCCAGCCGGTGGACTGCTACATCTCCAGGCCCACGGAGAAGACCATCTTCCTGTGCTTCATGTTCTGCGTGGGGGTTTTCTGTATTCTGCTCAACCTGCTCGAGCTCAACCACCTGGGCTGGAAGAAGATCCGTCAGGTCGTGAGGATGAGGGAGAGGATGTCCTGGGGTGGTTGCCCGGGTATGAGGGGGGGTTATGAAACCTTTGCCCCAGACAGCCCCTCACTCACATCCTCTTTAGGCTTCAGAGATGTGACCAGCACCACCTCTCTCCCTACTCTGGATCTGGTGGTGGGACACCAGCCCAACTGGACTTGTGCTGCAAACTGTGAGCGTGTGAGGGAGCATCAAGAGGTGAGAGAGGGCAGGCAAGACCACCCAAAGAGGCAGGACTCCAGCAAAGGAGAGAGGCAGCCTCTGAGGGGGGTGAGGGAGAGCAGGGGGTCCAAGCAGAGGAGTGCCCAGGTCTGGATCTAGTGTATGTCGGTGTTTTCTTGTTTAAAGGATCATATTTAGGTAAAGTCACCGAGGAGGTAAACTGCATCTCATTGGCACTAATCGCAAAGAAATCCTCCGGAGCCACTGAGCAGAGTCGTGTCTTATGTAAAGAAAGATCCAGAGATTTGAATGATTTCATCATGTCATTCACTCTCAAGGTCTGTGTGCGATGCAGATTTTTTTCATGCGCATAATAAAGTAAATTCATTTCAAGACAGACGCTTCCATTTCAATGTTTATATAAATATAACTCCGCTACATTTTCTCTTCAATTATAAAAATAAAGGCAAAATATTGAGCACATCCCTTTTGCGCATTGTATGTAGAGCCAATAAGTTGCCATGCAGGCTTACATATATATATATATATATATATATATATATATATGTATATATATATGTGTGGTTGTTGTGCATGACCACAGTCTGACACCTCACTAACAAGTGTGTGTGTGTGTGTGTGTGTGTGTGTGTGTGTGTGTGTGTTGCACAGCAGGGCAACATGAAAACAAGGTTAGAGCTATAAACCAGAGAGAGAGAGAGGGAGAGGGAGGGAGAGAGAGAGAGAGGGAGAGGGTTGTGGGGAACTGTAGCTTCAAGGTGACTGCTGATGTTCCTCGTGTGGCTCTGTGGGCGCCGTCCTTTGTCTGGAGGTGGGCGGAGCTTAAAGGGAGGTTTCCAGGTGTGACACCACCTGCCGGAGCCTGGAGCCATGAAGGAGCAGCAGGAACTTAGAACAAGACAAACGTCAAAGCACAACAAATGAACTGCACCTTGAGTGAAGACATGGAAAACATTTTTAGATTTGTTTAAATTATTTTCATTCTGATGAAGCTGGTGAGTATCAATGTGTGATTGTTTCATTGTTTAAGTCTTATTCTCTCTCTCTCTCCCTCCCTCTCTCTCTCTCTCTCTCTCTCTCTCTCCCTCTCTCTCTCTCTCTCTCTCAGGTGCAGTCGGGTGCAGATGCAGGTCGCAGGTTTGCCGTCACCTTCAAAACAGACAGTGAGTAAACAAATGATAATAATCTTTATTTCGATAACCCTTATGAAAAAGTTGCTGCAGATTTTTTAAAATTAAGATTCAAGGGAAATAAAAAACCAATGAAAGAATCGAATCTGGATGAAAAAGTCAAAAGCAAAAATTCTAAAAACATGAGCATAAAATTGTATAAAGTTAAAAGATATAAAAAATATCTCAATTCTTAGTTTCCTTCTCAAAGTAAATGATTCCTGAAAAAGTCCGACTCAGATCCTCTGATCAAATCTTCCTTCATGTCGTCCTGCATGGAAATCCTCCTCACCCCCCCCCCCCCCCCCCCCCCCCCCCCCCCTCTTCCTCTTTTTTTCCTTTCTCTTCCAAAAACCCCCCCTCCATCTTCCTCCTCCTCCTCTTCCTCTTTTGTTCCTTTCTCTGCAAAAGTCAAGTTCCTGAGCCGTGGCCGATCCCTCCCTCCCGCCATTGTCTGTGACCATGGGCGAGAAGCATGTTAGAGAGTGTGTGTGTGTGTGTGTGTGTTAAAATTAAATTAATTTCCTAAAATGTGAAACTGCTCCTTTAAATGGAAAATATTGATCTCAAATCAATCCATTTTTATTGAATCTGATCTTAATACATCAGGTCAGGGGTCAGAAGGTCATGTGACCTAAACGATGATACGTCCTCCGATGATTAAAAAAAAACTGTCAGAGGTTTAATCCAGAATAAAGCACAGAGGTATTTTAGCATCACAATCCAAATCATGCTCATTGTGTGTGTGTACTGAGGTGTGTGTGTGTGTGTGTGTGTGAGAGAGAGAGAGAGAGAGAGAGAGAGAGAGAGAGACAGACACACCTCACTGCCTCCTTTTCGGCTCAGCCCCAGCTGGAGGAGGATGAAAGGGGCGGAGCCTCTGAGTTTCCCCTCCTCTGTCTCTGACTGTGTTGGCAGTGATGTAATGGAGATTATAACGCACGGTGACCTTTGACCTGAAGGAGGAGACGGCACCTGTTCAACTTTGGCAGATGTATAAATATATACACGTCTCCTCTTATCTCCCCTTCCTCCTCCTCCTCCTCTTCCTCCTCCCTCCTTTGTCTCGTAAAGAAACTGTGAGGTCAGAGGAGGAAGAGGAGGAAGAATCGAGCGGTGACCTTTCCCTCCTACTTACATCCCACAGAGGAGCTTATAGACTGAGGAGGAGGAGGAGGAGGAGGAGGAGGAGGAGGAGGAAGAGGAGCGTCCAGCCGTGACCTTCTCCTTGAGCCCTGAACCTGACCCTGTTTTGAGGAAGAGGAGCATTGACCTTCTCACCTCTTCTATATCGCCTCCATCCTCTTTTTAGAAAGCTCCTATCTTCCTCCTCCTCCTCCTCCTCTTCCTCAGTCCTCTGTGTCGCTGAGTGGAGGAAAGAGGAGCAGTCAGTCGTGTCTGAGTTCACGCCCCCTTTTCTTTGCTAAGTCCAGCTTTTCTCCTCAGCTCCGCTCTGGCTTCATGTCTGGCTGCTCCTCTTCTTCCTCCTCCCCCTCGTCCTCCTCCTCTTCTTCCTCCTCCCCCTCTGCCCGAGGGGGCGGAGCCAGAGAGTAGAGGAGTGACAGAGGTGGTTTATGCAAATATAAATAACAGGTCTGGTCTCATGATTCTGGGTGGAGGTAAATATTTGTCTGGATCCACCTGAGCTGGATTTGAACTGAAGTGCTTCAGTAACAGATGTCAGTGTATTTGTTTTGAAGGTTATTTTGAATGAATAATGTTTTTATATATTCATTCATACTGTTTGTCCTCTGCGTGTCTCCGTCCTGCAGACTGCTCTTTAAACTACCCCCTGGGCAAACACGTGATCCACGAGGTCGCCAACGTCTCCTTCAGTCACCTGGCCTGTGACCACCAGGCGGCTGTGGTGGTCCACTGGTCTGCAAGTCCATTAGGTACCTCACCTGTCTGTCTCTCTGTCTACCTGTCTGTCTCTCTGTCTACCTGTCTGTCTCTCTGTCTACCTGTCTGTCTCTCTGTCTACTTGTCTGTCTCTCTGTCTACTTGTCTGTCTCTCTGTCCATCGACCCGTCTGTCTCTCCGTCTACCTGTCTGTCTCTCTGTCCATCAACCCGTCTGTCTCTCTGTCCATCAACCCGTCTGTCTCTCCGTCTACCTGTCTGTCTCTCTGTCTACCTGTCTGTCTACATGGCCACCTTTCTTCACGTCTACCTGCCGTTCACCTTTGTGTCCGTACATATGTTCACCCACCTGTCTGTAAACCTGCCTCAGTACAATACAGGTGAGTGGATGGATGAGTGGATGGACAGATGGATGAGTGGATGGATGAGTGGATGGACAGATGGATGAGTGGATGGATGAGTGGATGGATGAGTGGATGGACAGATGGATGAGTGGATGGATGAGTGGATGGACAGATGGATGAGTGGATGGATGAGTGGATAGACAGATGGATGAGTGGATGGACAGATGGATGAGTGGATGGATGAGTGGATGGATGAGTGGATGGACAGATGGATGAGTGGATGGATGAGTGGATGGATGGATGGATTCAGTTATTGATCTAAGCATAACAAATTGAGTAAGATCCAGAAACAATAGTATACAATAGTTATACAGGAATGCATTATCTGTATTATCATTAATAATAATAATGATAATAATAATGACAATACTACAAAATATATTACTACTATTATTTTTCTTAATGATAATTATAATAATTATTATAATTATTCTTATTATTCTAAAATACAGAAAAGGGAAAGTAAAGGAAGGAGTATCAGGAAAGTAAAACCTTCAAAGTTCTCAAATCCCCAAGATTAGTCGTGTGTGTGTGTGTGTGTGTGTGTGTGTGTGTGTGTGTGTGTGTGTGTGTGTCCCTTTGATCAGCCTGAGAGAAAGAGAGAGGATCACATCTCACACAACAATACTGCGATCTGACCGTGAAGGAATGTGTGTCGGTGCATGTGCTCAGTGTAAGGTGAACCTCTCTCTCCCTCTCTCTCTCTCTCTCTCTCTCTCTCTCTCTCGCTCTCTCGCTCTCTCTCTCTCTC
>JAFBJT010108995.1:42729-53382 GCA_016785325.1 Chascanopsetta lugubris
CAGGGATGAACCGACAGGACGACGGAATCTCATTTGCATTTCTAGAATATTCCGTGACACGTACGAACCCGACGTACTGTCGGTTCATACCGTACATCTGGGTTCAGAGTTCTTCAACCCCTTCCCTCCCCATCCATCCTCACATTTGGTTGAATGGAGAGTCATCAGACCCCCCCCCACCCCCCAAAACATCACTCTCCATTTCATTCTTCACAATTCAGCACATCAGCTTCTGCGCTGCACCACAGCACCACACCGTCGGACCCCTCGCTCGTCAGCAGACCATCAAACGCTGAGGTTTGGAGTTCGAAAACATCATGCTGATTGAGACGCACAGGTTCAAACCACCTCGGGAACCAAAGGTTCGAGGGGAACATTTGATCCGAGATAAACGTTTTCAACCGACTCATGAGCTGCGCGATGGGATGGGAGTGGGATCGTCTGCGCAAACGCCAAAGCACAGTGTGACCAGCTTCTCCGCGATGGATCCAAATGTTCGAGTGGTTAACAATCAACTTCGAGCCGTTGCCGTGTAATGGACTGTGTTGTTGCTGGTGCTGTTGAAATGCGCCGAAAAATCACCCGAAAAAAGAAACTCTCGCTCTTACGTCTAAAGTTTTGGTGGGTGGACGACCAGCGGGACTGTCTGAGCCGCGGGAGCTGCTCCTCTTTCTACCCTCAACAATAAACATACAACCCAGTTGTTGGGATTTGTGAGCCGCCGTCAGACTCGTTAGTGAGCAGGGCGGCAGATACGTAGGTGGGGCTGCATGAGGAAGGAGGCAGGTAGTGAAGTGGATCGATGGATTCGAATCCCCTCTTTGTTTTCGCGAACTGGAAAACCTTATTATAAAAATGACGTTTTCAAAGCCAGGTCTCTCGCAGCTTCATTAGGATGTAGAAATAGTCTCTGGAAAACGTCAAATAACCTTCTTGGCCCCGAAAGCTATAGAATGAGGTCGGCCGGACACGTAATTACACGGCTGCACATTCGCTAAAGCAACATAACCTGCTTTAGTATATGTTAGTCTTGGACTTGTATAACGTGTACAATAACAGATGCGTGGCGTCCAGCTCACTCTGTGTCCTGGTGTGAGACGCAATAAACTCACTCCTTTGCGCCGCTCCTCGTGGACGTGGCCCGTTCCGAGCCACCGCGACCTTCCCCGAGCGCTCTCCATTACGGGATCACATTTCAAGTCATATTCCCTAAAACCTCTGCGAGTGTGTCTGTCCATGTCGATTCTCATCTCCCCTGCCAACCCTCCTCCTCTCTTTCTCCTCAGAACCCGACTGTGCTCCGGGTCGGTGAGCTTTACTTACAGGTCCTCTCGCTCTCCATCACGCTTTGATTTCCCACACATTCTCCTTCTGTTTGTTTATCTTCCACTAGACATGATCCAAACTCATGCGGCCGCTCGCTCGCACCGCCGCGCCGCCGTTTACCCGCACAAAAGGTGAGGATGGATTCGGTCCTTTGAGGGGACGCAGGCACGAGCGGTGAGCCGGGTGAAAATGTGCGATGGAGAGGAGAGAGGAGAAAAAGAACTCTTGAATTTTCAGCGAGTCACCTCTTGAGCTATCGATTGTGAGCTCAGACTGTTTACACTTTGAATCTCGGTTACTTAGCCTCTATTGACCCCTTTCTTCTCGTTCCTCTCGACCAGAGGGGAACAACAACGAGCGATTCTAATGAGCCTCAAACCTGAGGATTCCGTTTTCGATAATGTATATTTGGAGAGAGAGAGAAGACGCTCGAAGACCCTGACCCAGTACAACCAGCTCTGTTTCAAGAGTTGGGAAGAGACCGTGACGCTGCGCCACAGGTGACCGATGTGCGAACTCTCATTCAGCTGATCAGTTCGAGGCTGAACCTCCTTAGGCCCTTAAATCCAGTCTGTGACGTCAGGAACTAAGTCTGGAACTAAGAGGTAAGTTAGCATGCTAACACTTTTGGTTCACGCCCCTGATGAATGTGTTTTTATTCGTCGATGTAGTTTCATGGATTTTCTGCCAAGACCTTTACATTTTGTTTCATGAAAATAGAAATGTCTGTAGATATTCCACTCGTGAGTATTGGTATTTTTCTGCAGGTAAAAAGAATTATGATCAGCAACTTGTGGCTCAGTGAGACAATATCCTGTTACGGACATTTTACGTCGTTACATTGTTTTATAGCCCACGAACAGCTTTCCAAATAAAAACATTTGCACTTCCAAAATCAATGCCAATGGCGTCACGAATGATGAGGAACAAAACGGCCGAGTATCTTGGCGTTTCCTGCATCACAGCTATTGTCCAAAATCCAATGTAAAAATCCCATAGACATTGAGGGAACCAGTGAGATGAGAACGTCCTGGTTGGAATAAAAAACAATACCGTCAGCACTCTATATGATAATATGTATGATTCATACACCAGCAGCTACACCTAGTAGATAATTACACAGTACTCTAACCAAAACAAGATATTCCTCTCTATTCCCCTCTGTGTCACTGGGTCACTGTTTTTATAATGGTGCGAAAACAAAAAAAAATGTTGCGCTGTGAGTAAAATACAACACACGCAGGAGCGAGAGGGCGTTGTTTTGCATGCACAGCAAAAAGAGAAACAAGAGATGGGACTCTTGAGCCACAAAGCAATTTGTGCAGCGCGTGCAGGAAAGCAGCACCACTCCACTGTATCGTCTGCAAACTGGGCTGATGTGGCCTGTGGAGCCTGTGGGGTCCGGACCTCACAGCAGCACCGCGGTACAACCCGAGTGACAAAGAGCGGGGGCCGCTGCCTCAACCACTGACCCAGAAAGGTGCGAGAGTTTGGGCACAGTTCACGAGGCAATTTCAGAGACGACAGATGAAAGGTAGGAAGTATATATATATATATATATATATTTATTCTGATTCTGAGTGATTCAGAAAGAATGGCATCACAAAAGTGCAGGATGAAGGTGGAGAACGGGGAGAGACGGTGGAATGGTTGTCGTAAGCAGAACACAACAACAGCTGCACTGCAACTCATATAAACAATATTCAAGATTCATGATGTTTATTCTTATTTATACTCCAAGACACTGACTGAGTTAAGCCCATGCAGTGAATTTCAAAAAATAAGTATCTGAAAAGTAAGATTAAAATAATAAACAATACAGAATGAAATAAGATAAAATGAAAAAATAAAATACAATAAAACAAATAGTGAGTTGGTGAATCAGTTGGACCATAACAAACATTCATTAATAATAGATATGAGTCTTTATAAAGTTGAACTATTGAGTATTGTGGATCCTCATAAATGCACACAAGTACGGAAGAAACAGTGAGCAGTATGTTTTATTTCAAAGGATCTGTATGTGTTCTTTGATCTACTGTGTGTAATTCCTTTGATGTGTTCGATATGTGGCAATAATGTTATTTCATCATCAAATCTGACATGAGTAGTAGTAGTAGTTATTGATGCTTTGTTGTTCTGCTGCTATTTGGGAAAACAAATTTGCAATGGTCCCATCAGACAAGACAAGGATCTGTATGTTTCCTTTGATCTCTGTATTTCCTTTGATGTGATCGATATGTGTTTCTGTGGTTACTTGTGGAATCCATGTACATTTGTATCCGTCCCTACAAACATTATCGCCATAACATTTGCCTCGCTCAGCTTTAAAGAGCACCATTCTGTTGTCTGACTGATCAAAGCTAATATGTAGCTATTAGCGTGATGTATGTACGTATTCTTCTCCTCTTCCATTAGGGCTCATATAGAGTCTGGGTGTGGAGTTTTTGGCAAAGGGCCCGGGAGGCGGAGCTGCCAGCTGGACGTGGCGCTGACACTTTGATTGGTCGCTTCGTAGACTTTGCACCATCTGTGATGTCAGCCTGAAGTGTTTGTTTTGAATAACCATTGGACTCCATTCGTTTCTCCAAAGCCTGAATCCCCCCCTACAAGTGTCATATCCCAGACTACATTCAAGAGGGCGGGGCTAAAGTTCTCAACTTTTTTTTATCTGTCTTTGCTCAGTCCTTTGAATATCATTGGGCGGATGGCGATTTAGTCCTTTCACTTTTGATCCAGACTGTTTTTTTGAGCCACATCTGACATTTAAAGGTGCAGTGTGTAGGAGTTCGCTCAACTTATGTCACTTCTATCTCTATCTTTAGAAGTGACAAACATGACCAAGATCTTACACACTGCACCTTTAATCCCGACGTTTTTTTTTTTGGAGCAACTTTTAAAATCTCGCTAATGCGAATCCAAGCTGCGCTCTTACACGCATGTGCAGTGAGAGCACCACACGCAGCCAGACACATGCACACGCTAAAGAGGCGGCGGCGATGATGGGGGGCCACACTTGGCGGCGATTCCACGTGGTGAGCGGCGCCCGAGGAGAAGAGCGCGGTGTTTCTGCAGGCCTGTGGCCAGCGCAGGTGTTTCCACCGACGCTGCTGTTTAAGTAACTTCTGCCATGTGTGCACGTCTCACACCTCCAGACACATGCAACACAGCAACGCCCAGGCCCGTGTCTGCCTCTGCAGCTGTTGGTGCATTTCACTACCTCACACACACACACACACACACACACACACACACACGTATGCAGCGTTTAACAAGAAATAACACAGCAAGCAGCGCTAAGACCCTCAGATTAAGATACCGACCTTAAAATAAGTTGAGTTTGGTGCAGCTGTTGTTGCACTCGCCTCAGATTCCTTTCTGCAAACACAGAGGGACAGCCCCCCCCCCCCCCCCCGCCCCCAAAACAATTATCCAGCGGGATATGATAAAGTGGGTAATTTCATGCCCTGCTGCTTAACTTGTGGCATTCCTGTCGGGTTGCCGTGGAAATCGCAGTATATCTGCCCCCCGCCCCCCTTTTATTCCAAAGCCGTCGGAATGGTCGCACACCCAGCGACAGGCGGCGAGCGCATGTAGGACCAGGCTGAGCAGAATGGGACAAAATGGATCGTCCAATGTTTGTGTCACCAATGTTGGAAAAATACATTTTATTACTGGATGATATTTTTTTAAAGGTACAGTGAGTGAGATTTGGTGGAGTTGCATATTGTTTCCACCACCTCACTCCTCCCGTTCCAGCGGGCGGGAGAACCTATCCTAGCTCAAAAGATGTTTAGTGCCTCCACCCTGGGCTACTGTAAAAACATGGCGGTGCAACATGGCCGCCCCCATAGAGAGGACCTGCTTCTGGAGTTAATATTAAATCAAAGGTGATAAAAAAAGAGTATTTGTTCTTACGATATTTGATCATTTCATATCGCAGTTCTGCCAATAATAATCAATATGGAATTCTAGTCACTGCACCTTTAATCTGTTTTGTTTATCTAAGGGTAGTGTGGTATAAACAGCAGGGTGGGACACGTCCTGTATATTCATGGTGGAACCACGCTGGGTAATCAGGTCGTAGTTGACTTGCTAATAGACTCGGGGGAAAATGCCACGTCATGTCTGTCAAACAATCGCGCATAAATTAAACTTCCTTCACTGTGACGACTCGGCCATAAACTGTATCTGATGCTTTCAATGTTTCAAGGCAAATTAAAGATACGGCTGACATTTGAATTTCAAATCACTCTGGAATAAATATATAAGAGTTGCACAGATTGATGAATTTTGAGTTTTAATGAAGGAAGTAGATATTTTACATATGATTTGAGAACATGCAAACTTTTAAGTCACGTTTCTGTTTTGTTTATGTGGACTGGATGGATGCATCTGAAATTTCCCGCCAAATTAAATTGGTTTCATTCAAAAACTAAATGCCTTTCTTTATACGTTTATACTTTATACGTTTCTTTATACGTTCATTAGAAAGACTACATATATATATATATATATATATATATACATTTACACCCAATGTGACCATTTCCTCTAAAATTGCCAGTATTCTAACACCCTCAAAGATCTCTCCCATCCCATTAGTCTCTTGTTACCATGACAACCATTTCCCCCGATAACCAGCTTCCAGAGGACAGGAGTCAAAGGCCATTTAGCGCGGTGACCCTTAGAAACCCTCGTTGAAATACAGCAATTATGTGTAATTGTTAGCGGCACCCAGCGATCATTGTGTCAGTCAATGGTCGGATCAATAGTCTGATTGAATAGAAGTGTGTATTGTTTACGTTCAGATTAGTAAAGCCATTAAAGGTGATTGCTAACAGCTGTCAGTGTTTAGCGTAAACGGTTTCCCCGCAGATTGCTGTGACATGAGTGTGACTTCTACGCAGCTGTGTGATGTCACCATGCAGAGTGCATGCTGGGTAAAAGCTTTATTAGAATAGACAATGGAAGTATATACTCATGAGTCAAAGGATAATGATCACTTTGATAATAACGTGTTGTGAAGGCTTTATCTTCTTCTTACCTATCATCTATATATCACTTAAATATGCCCAATAACACAACTGACACAGGGAGCTGTCGACCAATCACAACAGACTATCAAAACCGAAGCCACTACCACTGAAATCTGCAAATGTACTCAAAAGTACATTTATTTCAGGACTTCTTCTAAATGATGTCAATATTATGAAACTGTTACATATCTTAGATTCTTCTTCCACTTTAAAATACCAATACTACGACTTCTTCTACGTCTAACAACAACAACAACAACAACAACAATAATAATAATGAAAATGATCATTAAAAAAATCACGATGATGTATGAATAAAAAAAAGAAAAGAAAAAAACACAATCATAATAACAATGATAATACTTTATATCTGTGTGTGCCTTTCATGAAACTCAACACATGATACTCAAATATCATGATACTCAACACAAGATGTTTCATATCTCTAGTTCATGATACTCAGAACTGCAGAGTTCAGTAAAAAAATGATTATTAAAAAATTATTATTATTATTATTACTCTTTAAAAGATTAATTTGACATGAACATGTACTTCATTTGCTCACTGCCCTTAAAAGCACCAAACTCAACCCTAATCAGGTTTCAAGCGATCTGATTGGGCGTGTCCGTACACTTTCTTATTCATATTCCTGTACGGTAGAAATACATGGACACAAGATACAGTGTGTGCATTTCACATGTATGTTTGCAGTGTTTCCATCTTCACCTCACATCTCCCCGCTCCATATAGAAGAACAGTATATTATGTTGTATCACGGCGCACTTTCATTCCCTCATCTCCCTCTGCAGCTCATGTGCTGCTGCAGCTGAGCCTCCGACTCTCCTCCAGTGGAACAAACCGGGCCTTTGAGGTGTGTATGGTGTTACATGCACACGGCCCGGTAATAAATACACTCTGTCTTATGGTTATTTTTGCCCCGAGCCCGGGTTCTGATGCGTGTATGAAGTTACACGGCGGCGGGGAAATAAATAGACTTTGTAGATAAGACAAGTAAAATTCCTCCTCTCCTCGTCTCCGCTCTCCAGTGATGGAGATAGAGCGAGGAACAGAGTAAAGTGATTAGGTTTTATTATTTTCTCCAGACTCTGGGCTCAGGCTTGATTAAATTAAAGCGTGTAGCGGCTTGTCTGAACACAGGAGGGGTCAGAATAGGAAACAAGAGCAGAATGGCTCCGGGGAGACGGAGGCCGGATGAATCTCGGTGTGATGGATAATATGGTTTTGTGATGAGTAGGTGAATAAACGGAGATCAAAATTATTGTTTCTTGTCCCGGCTTGTAAATCTATATTTTGGGAGCAGGCGGCGGAGGAGGACTCGGGGAGATTGATAGATCTAATATGTGCTGGAGAGGAAGTAATGACTTCGGCAGAGTCACGGGGAAAAGGTCAGAGAGGAACATGGGGAGTGAGGTGTCCAAAAACGGATGAGGGCACTCAATAATTCAAAGGTGCAGTGTGTACGTTTGTTTTGTTTTGTGTGTGTTATCATCCACAAACTACAGCAATCACTGTTTTTTGAGGTGAGGTTGAGGTGAGGGCATACCTAAAAGCGGCAGTACCACCGTTTGGCCACTACATCAAAGCTCGGCACACTCCTTGTGTCCACATACTATGACGTGTCTCTGGTTGCACCATGGACTCTTTATAAAGATGGACGTAGCGTCCATAACGTCACCCATAGGTTTCTGCAGAGTGCTGATGAGGCTCATAGTGGGCAGATCCCTGACTCCTCCTACTTCCTGGTTCATCCAAAAACAGGCAAAAAAGAGGCGGAGCACAAGTAGAGCTACGGTGGGCCAGAGGTTGCTGCTTGGGCCTTTCAATTTTACCTCTAGATGTCACTACATTTTTCATTTGATGAACTCTATCCTACGTTTTCCTGCAATAGCTGATGAAATGACATCGTCATCGTTTCTGGGCGTGAAATAAATAAAACAATGCACAACAAACATGAAAGAATTCCATTTTCGTTATCTTTAGTCTTGACTTGTATAAATAAATAAAATGAAAAAAAAAAGACTTCCCAATTAATTGAAGGAAACATTGTCGAAAAAGAGACTGGAAGGAAATAAATCGATTTATCTGTCAGAGACATGTTTGTGCGAGTTCATTTTCCACCGTGGTAGCACACTTAAAAAAAAGTCTAATTAGATTTCTTCACAAGAAACAGAATTAATATTTGGCACTGCCTGATACTATTAATTGGAATACGGATGGAATTTCACTCTGCATGTCAATATCATTACCAATGCTCTTTCTTTTTTTTTTTTTTGCCACAACAAGACGATGAGATCATGTTGAGACGGAACAAACAAACGCTGCAATTATATCAACAAGTGAAAATCCTGAATGGAAATTGAGCAAAATCAAAGTGGAAAACACAAAGTTCACCAAAGTGACGCTGAAGAACTTCTCCATCACTTCCTCTATTCTCTGGTCGCGCTTTCAAAAGATAATGATGTTGGTATGACACCATGTGTTTTCACTCACGAGCATGTTCACCTGCTAGCAAGCCGCGTCTTTGAGCTAGCTAGCTCGCTAACTCGAGGAGTCTGGAAGGAAACAACGACCAACCTCCACAGTGCCCTTATAAGGCATTCAAAAACAGAGTGATATCAACTGATACCCAGTGGTTAGAGGGGTCGCCTTTGGAAAGCAAAAGTTATTAGTTCGAATCCCACTTGGACCCTGCTGCAGTGTCACCGGCCCCTGCACTGATGCCCTGAATGGCCCAATATGCACTGGTAGAGCCCCCCCCCCCCCCCCCCCCCCCCCCCCCCCCCCCCCCCCGCCCCCCCCCGCCGCCCCCCGCACCCCCCACCACCCCCCCCCCCTCGACCCAGACTACTGGATGAACGGTATTACGTCAATAAATTCTACCAACTGTACCTTTAAAATCCTGTTTTTTAACTTCCGTGCATTGAAAGAGAGGCTCAAACTTCCACGACTGTTGGAACCATCCCTTTGAAGTGTAACGCTCCGAACAGTGAAATCCAACATCACGGCGCAGAGCCGCTGGTTGTACATGCGCGTGTGGCGCCGCGGGTTCACGGGTTCACGCGGCAACTCGGGTTAATGATGTGGTCTGCAGCGGCAGCAGGGCTTATTAAGACCCGCCTGTGTGTGGCGCCGGTGCCGGTGCCGGTGCCGGTGCCGGTGGAGACCCCATCGAGGTGGGAGTATCACGTCACCCTGGGACGGTGGCTCCATTAAATGTAGCACGAGTCCGGTCATGTGGGAGTTTAACCTGAGTAAATGTCACCGCGCTCTCCCGGAGACGCAGGCTGATTAAAACGTGGAGCTGGGCTGTGACTGCCTCTGACGTTTCTAATGAATAGTGGGGAAAGGGGGCGGGGCATGAGACACTGTCACTTCAAAATTCCCATATGTCACAATACAAGGGCTGTTCTGCTCCCGGCCTTCGCATGATTAAATCTTCTTGAAACAGAGACAAACCAAATTGACTCTGACAAATTTGGCTATCGTTTCCTTTGTTATGATATTTAAGATATTTTTTGAAGTGGCAAAATTGCAGTTCACAGGGTGGCCACTTGAGGCTCAATCCCCATAGACTCCCATGTTAAAATGTTCAACTTTAGAGGTGAATGTTTTTTTTTGTTTTTCTTAAATTATTATATCATATTATTATATCATATATTATTATTACTTATTTTTGTTGTACTTGTCTTTCTTAGATTTTTTTGTCTGGTCTGTTTTGTACATGGCTTTTCTTCTTAAAGAATAAATTCACCAATTCACACTGCACCTTTAATGAAACTCTTTTAAATGAAAAAAAAAATGTTTTGTAAAAAAACAAAAAAACAGGTCGCTGTCGTCATTAAAATCCCACGAAGCCATCATTTAAGAATTCCTGGAAATGTGGCGTCAGGTGACGGATGATGTCGCTTTGTGCCTGAAATTATTTTCAATCAGTCAGTCTCTCATTTTGGAATGAAACCCCTCGGAGCTACGAACACAACCACAGAACACGTCTCGCCATTAACAAATTGAGGAATGACTAAATGACACAGTCACAGCGAGCAAACTGAAACCCAGCGGTGTAATCAACGCCGCCGCCGCCGCGGCAAAAACAAAACACTGCATTAACCTGAATGAGTCACAGTCAGAATGACAATGGAGCTAAAAAAGACTATTACAGCAGCCGAGCGGCCGAGCTGAGTGATATATGGATCTTTAATGTTGTTTGAATCCGGTTTTGATTCCCATTAGGGAGAAGTGGAACTGTGATACGGTTTATGTGAAATGT
>JAFBJT010108995.1:57760-90446 GCA_016785325.1 Chascanopsetta lugubris
TGGTGAAAAAAATGACTGAAATCGAACACACTGCACCTTTAATGTTCAGACATGTCAAAGAATTTGGCCCCGCCCCTTCAATTGAACTGTGTTTTTAATTGTCTATAGTAAAACTGACTATTAAATATGTTTAATGTATGAAATGGACAGTTATTATAAATCATTATGAACAGAAATCATTACATCAATCAATCAATACATTCTTTTGATCGGACGATGGGACACAAGCCACTTTGTTCCTGACGTACTGAACATTTGTACATTCTTACTTTTGATCTTCATGAGTGAAACGTCCTGTTTGCACTGAGCCATTGTGGCGTCTCTCTCTTGACTGTTTGTGTTTGCAACTGCCTTTGTGTTGGTGTGTGAGCACCCGCCCACCTCTGCCTCTGATTGGCTCACCATGAATCGTGACTGCACTGTAGCCGATAATCATCAAAACAGCCTCTATGTGTGTGTGTGTGTGTGTGTGTGTGTGTGAGTGTGACTCACTGGCTCCTCAGAGAAAGACTTGGCGTGTTTCTTGCCCATCTTTCTGCGCATGGTCAGCGAAATTGCCTTCATCTTCTTCCCGAGTCCAGCTGCTTTCTTCGGGTCTGAACCTTCACTCTCCTCTGCGACCTGCCGGCACAACGTCAGTTCAGTAAACACAACGGATGAAACCCGGTTGTACCTTTCACATCACATAGCGTACAGTGTCGAATCAGCTCTTACGCACCACATTGGTGCCGTTCTCCTCTGGTTTGGCCTGTGACGAGTGATGCCTGAGCCCCTCGAACCTGCCAAAGCTGGTGGAGCGCTGCAGTGGGAAGGATCGAGCAAAAGAAAAGGACAGAAATGATGTCATGCTTTGTGTGGGAAGGATTTAACCAGTGTTGCATAACATCAAGTCACTGTGTGTGTGTGTGTGTGTGTGTGTGTCAAGGCCCGGAAATCCTCCATGAGGGTATTTTGAGGAATGCCAGTGTTCCTAATTTTTTGGCCACCGATAAAAAGAAATGCAAGTGCGCTGACTCCTTTGTCAGAAAGGAAGGAAATGATAAATAAATAGCCTGTTTTATTTTGTTAGAATGTGACGGTCACTCGCGCCGGCTTCCGCTCTGGCTGAGTTTTAATTGTCTCCCGTTTCTGTCTCCCACGTGTTTTTCATAAACTAAAAGTCTCTGTATAATCCCTCTGTCATGTCACCGGCAGAGCACCAAAAATAATTATATAAACCAATAATCCCTGGAAATCCTGGTTAAATATGAAGTCCTAGACAGCCCTGTGTGGACTGGTTTAATCTATTTTGACTGAGGGGACGCTGATTTATCCCACTGTCCATGAACATGCGTCAAAATATGTATTTCTTACTCATTATTATTGTTTCTGCGTCTGGATCCAGCATCGCTGGCATGAACATACATTTGAAAAACACATGTAATGTATACTGGGGGGTGGCAGTGGCTCAGTGGTTCGAGCAGTTGCCTTAGGAAACAAAGATCACTGGTTTGAATCCCACTTTGGACCCTGCTGTAGAGCCACTGGCCCTGACACTGATACCCCTAATGGCCCTATGTGTGCTGGCAGAAATACCCCGTGACCCAGAGCACTGGCTAAGCGGTTGAAGATGTACATGGGTGTAAAACCTTTGTATTACTATTTACTCCTGACCCCTCAGGGACCTGAGTACTTTAAAAATGACTTTAACGTATCAGAGTAGCTTCTGTTAAACAGGTACAAACAGTTTGAGCCGACTCGGGCCTTTTGAACATTTTCACTTCAATCAAAATTGAACTCCACAAACACACGTCTGTCGTCACCTACCTTCGGTTTGCTGCTCTTGGTTTTGTCCGACGCGTTGGACACTGCCCTGTGCAACATTGCTCTACAGTTCAAACTTTTCTCTTTCTTCTTTGAAATCAAATCAAGTCTCAGCCTGGTCACCTCTCAGTCCTTTCACACCCACTGCCAGTAAAGTGTTAACTAACACCCTGACGCGAAACCCTGGCTGTCTGAGGTGCTGGCTGGCCCACTTCCTTTACAACACAGGATGTGAGGCAATTGACACACAGAGCCTCTCGCTGCACTTTGTGGGGAAAACACAAAGTGCTTGAGTGAGCAGTTTGTATGTGATGTGTATCACTTCCAGGAATGACTAAGTTTAGGTTCTGGAAATGTTGTGTCTCTTTCTATTTTTTTTAATTTTTAATTTTTAGAGGTACTGCAGAGGTAAAAGGTTGTGTGTACGATTGGGTGACATCTACAGGCGAAGTTGCCCCTCCCTCCCGAGCATGTAGGAGAACCAGTGGTCGCCCTGGGTTGCCATTCAAGCTGAAAAGAGACTTAGTACATCCAGTCTGGGCCGTTGTAAAAAATAAATGGCGGCCCCCATCGGGTGGACCCCCTCTTGATGTAAATATACATTAAAGGGCACATTTTATGGGAATGTAAAAAGCAAGTCGTGCATTGAGGCGATTCTACATTGGTAAAAATGTAACGTTATGTCATTGTAGTGACAAAAATTGACCAAAATCTTACACACTGTCCCTTTAAATGTGAAGGGGATTAGCAGTGATCTCTGACTGTCGAAGCCTAGAGATGTCTTAAAGGTGCAGTATGTGATATTTTGGTCATTTTTGTCACTTATAATATATATAATATACTTATATATGTGTAATATAAATATTACAAAACAATAACTGACTGACATTTTCAGTTTATAAGCTTCTGAATGTTTTTTTCCCCTTTACCCTTAAATGAGCCCATTAATGTAGATTTACATGAGGAGGGGGTCCTCCCTACGGACCACCATGTTTTTACAGTCGTAAAATTGACCGTACTGAACATTTTTAATGACAACTGAAGTCGACCATAGGTTCTCCTGCATGTTCAGAAGGGTGAGGGTGAGGTGACGGATACAACAGGCAACTACACCTCTCGGTGTCAACAAATCTTACACACTGCACCTTTAAGAGGAAATACGTTTTCAGTCTTCATCCACATGATCTCAGTAACATTCCCTTTATTCAACAGGACCTTTGACCTAATGGTAGAACACTAATGTTTCATTCCTCTAAATTGAATTTCCCTCAAGATGTTCCTTTATTACTCATGAGGAAGTTGGTTTTGTAAATGATGCTGGAGAAATCATTCCTTTGCATTCATTTCTTAATGTGGGGCGACCGTGTTTGAGGAAGTGCTGACGTGCGACGGAGGAACAGCTGAAAGTGGCAACTTTTTTGTGTCGAAACCCTTTTCCTGTTTATCTCTGCGGCGCGCTAGAGACGGCGCGGTCTCGATTATCGCGTCGGAAAAAGATAACCACGCGTCAAACGCGGCCATGGATGGTTTCATCAAACGAACATCCTTCCAACACTTTGTCTCCTTCACTGGGCGGGAGTCAGACTCCCCCCGACAGACACGGATCTCGTGTTGTCATGTGGAGGATTTGCTGTTGTGTTTACATCCATGAGAATCAGCCAGATGCAGGGGAGGAATTCTCCGCTGCTTGCAATCAGTTGTAAAACGCCTGTCAATCCAGATTAAAGCTTCTAATCTATGACTTCAGAGGCTGTTGTTCATCTGAAGAGTTTGAAATGAGAGTGTTTCGGCGGCTCTGGTAATAAATACACTGGGACCTGATGCGCTGCCCAAAGCTGCAGCATTCACACTGAAAGAAGAACAGACTATTTTTAGACTCTCAACCCTGACCCTTCCTCCACACGCTTAAGAGGCTTCATGTCCAATGAATTGTCATTTACCTCTAAGACGCATCGACACTATGGATCCATAGGGATCTTGTAATCCCCGCGCCGGATCATCCTTTTTTCATCGGAGACAATTTTCTCCCGAGTCATGTTTAAGCTTTGTGTGCCGCTGCACGTGCTCGCCGGATCTCTGTCAGGGTCTTACGCCGTAAGTAGATGCCAAGTGCATGCAAAGGCTGCGGCCCTCAGGGTCAAACAGCTCTATTGTGTGGCATTAAGACTGAGTGACCTTTGACCTCACCGCTCGAAACCACAAGTGACTGACAAAAACACTGCAGAGTTTAATTTAAAGGTGGTGTCGCAGAGCGTTGTCTTGCTTGCCTGCTCTTGCCTGTTGGACCGGAGACATTTTGTGCCCGTGTCTTCAAAAGTCTTAAAGGTCCAGTGTGTGAGATTCAGATGTAAAATGCTGACGTCATCGCACCCTTCCCTCCTCCTAATGCTCTGATGAAAATAGAAATGAGATATCTCAAGTTGCCCATTTTTTAAATGATGAAGTTTAATCATCCCAAAACAAATGTGGGCCTTTGTTGGTGATAAATATAAAAATGTTGGACCGGGATGTGAACCCATGTGATCAATGTTAAATAGGGATCAACACAGCAACACTTGGGTTGACATGTGGAGTTATTATTCCACCAACTTCAACTCCCAGTGAAAATATAATATGAGGTCATTCCTCCTTTTAATCAAAGGACATGTGGCCTGCATGACTTTGACCTGTGATCATTCAAATCTCACTATTCAATCTAAAGTGTATTTTCAGGGTTAAGGGACTTTGACCTTTCACCTTTTGACGACTAAACTGCTTTTGTCATTGAGTCTCCACCAAACAACTCCCTCATATTTATTTTTATTTTTATGAGGTATCAGCCTTCATTCACTAGCTGTCACCAATGTGCACAACTGGTCCTTAAAGGTGCAGTGCGTAAGATCTTGATCATATTTCTCACTGCTAAAAAGAGTACAAAACAATTACGTATCGGCATTTCCATGAATTTATAATCGCGTGAATGTTTTATTTTGAGCCGTTACCCTGAAATGAGGTCGGCAGTGGCTCGGTAGTTAGAGCAGTCGTCTTTGAAAACAAAGGTCACTGGTCCGAATCCCACTTGGGACCCTGCTGCCGTGTCACTGGCCCTGACTCGTGTTTCCAGTAGTAAAAGTGGACGCATTGAACACGGTTTGAGTCCTGATGACAACTGAAGACGGTTCCCCGGCATGTTCAGAAGGACGAGGTGATGGATACGGCATGCGACTCCGCCTCAAGGGGTCACCGAATCGTACGCACTGCACCTTTAATGCTACGCCAACGGACCTAGAGTCTCGCGACGGAGAGAAACCCTGTCGACGTGAACATCAGCGTGAACTCACGTCGGGCTCGGACAGGTCCAGGTCGGTGACGGAGCGCTGCACCTTCGGGGGGATCCGGGGTTTACACTCCCGTTTCAGGCTCCGGTCCTGGGCCTGCTCCGGCCCCCCCTCCCACTCCCTCCCATTGCCTGTGATGGTGAAGTCATGGGAGTAGGCGCGGTACTCCGTGAGCGGCCTGCGACACGTGTGCTGGACAGCCCCCCATGCCGGGCTGCTGTCGCCCGGGTTGCTCCAGCGCTGGTTGTAGGTGTGGGTGGGCGTGGCCCCACCAGGGAGGACGGCCACGTCGGCGCAGCGGCCCGGCGTCGTGTTCTCCTGAGTGGGCAGGGTGGACGACTTGCCCAGGTAGGGCCTCCTGTCCGATCGGTACGGCACATCCAGGTAGTGGGCACCCACGGGTGGGCTGCTGGAGGTGGGTGGGGAGTGAACTGAGAGAGAGAGAGAGAGAGAGAGAGAGAAGACGGGAGAAGAGATGGAGAGATTAAGGCATTTTCTAATTTCTTGAGATGAAGAATATCATGTTTTTTTTTTGTTTTGGTTGTTTTCTGACGTGAGAGCGCAGACAGGACATGACGACATCCAGGAGTCTCTCTCTGCACTTTCTTCAACATTGTGAGATGAGGCATTTTCAACATTTCCCTTCATTTGACAGAGGAAAACTACAAGATATCAAGTTAAATAAAGACATGGATTCATATGACAAATATTGACAAATCATAATAATACTCTGAATCTAGTCTCTTTGACGGTGGTCGGGCTTCGGCAGCCGACCAGCGACTGTGTTTGTGTTTGTCACATTAAGGTGCTTCATACTTTATTAGTATAACACCAACACAATACTACCGGAGAGTTTGATACAGTCATGCAAATTGTACGGAGATGGGAAAATAAGGCTCTGCTCTGGATTCTTTTTGTTTCAAAATGTTGTAAATATTTGCTGAAATGTTGAGGTGTTGAGACACTGAGTATCGGAGCGGAAGTATGAACTGAAAATCCATCACATTGTGACTCATGGGTCATGGGCCTCTTCTGCTTCTGTAAGCAGGTCTGCTTCAGTCAGTTGTGCTGATGTCAGAGGGATGACAGACCGCCCTGAGCTGTCTCACCTGTGGACTTGTGACTCTTCTTCGTTGACTCTTTCCCGCTCTTTCCCGTTGCTTTCTTTCCCGTCTTGTGGCTCCGTTTGACAGAGGGTTTCGATTCCGGTGCCGCTCCGGTGATGAGAACGCTCTGGTAAGGCACAGTGGAATAGAATAGAATGATTTTACCGATCCCACCATCACAACACGCATTACGAGTGGGTAGAGGATGTGACACCACTTCCAACTTCGAACCAGTACAGGCCAAGTAATAAGTTCCTCCATCATTTCTGTTTCCATGTGACACCATCATTCCTCATTTTTTTCATTTTCAAATTGGAGAAACTCTTTGACACGCAGTCCGTGTTGACCCAGCTCTGGCAGACTCTGCTTTGTTTACTTCTCAGTATGATGGGCTTTGGTCAGGATGGTCACCGGGTGTCCTGGCATGAGGCCTCTAAACCCTCATCACCACACACACACACACACACACACACACCATGTGGCCCACAGATTACCGTGAGTGCAGTACCCCCATGTGGACCATCTGCACTGTACGTAAGACCCAATCATTGTTAACTGAACGTGCCACTGAGGCCACCAGACGCTCCCTGCATGGGAGGGGCAGGTGGGCAGCCCCAGAGTCCCGAACCCGTCAGCACCGAGGGGCAACGCCAGGAAGGGAGAAAACGTGCAGTTCACCGGGTGGCCACTTGAAGCGGGCTCCAAAAGCGAGTCAATGCACATAGACTCCCGTGTTGAAATGACATGTTTAAGGTCTGGTACAAAACGCCCCATTGCTGCCTATATGCTCGGGAAGTGGGAGGAGTTAGGCATTGGCAAGATGGCGACAAGAGAACCGCCCACGACGAGCCTCACAAGCTCTCTGCAGAAACCTATGGGCACGTCCATCTTTACGTAGAGACTAGGCTCTAAATTCTACACCTCATCACGTCCAGCCTCAGCTCTGTTGCTAGGCAACAACATTAAGGCTGGTTGTTAAGCTCGTACACCACACAGTGTTGTTTAAGTTGATCTATTCACTTGTTTTTGAATATAGACGGTGGTGCAGGCTCGTCTCATGCGGCTCGTACAACAGAAGAGGCAAAAGCAGATGATTGGTCGGGCGCGGGGGGGGGGGGGACACAGTTATGGCGACAGAAAGAAAATAGAAAGTCCACAACAGGATCATGTTCTTAAGACTTTGTTTTGGCTGCAGTTGGAATTTGGCTTCTGTCCATTTAAGCTTCTGAACCATAAACCCAATATATCAAGCTGCTCCTCTGGGTTATTAAATATTCTTTTTACTTAATACTACAAGTGCAAAAGTACTTTTCCGTTTAAATGGTATGTTTCATCTTCACTTAAAGGTGCAGTGTGTAGGATTTTTGCTCAATTTTTGTTACTCGGACTAGGATTACAAGGCACCTGATACTGCTATTTTTAAAACTGTATATTCGCCTCAATGTCACACTTGCCTCTACATTACCCTAAAATGAGCCATTTGATGTATATTTACATAAGGGGCGGGTCTCCCTCTGGAGGCCGCCATCTTTAGATATAGTAATAGTCCAGAGTGGACGTACTTAACATCTTTTGAGCTCTAGTGACGACCGGGAGCTACTGCACCACAGGTTCTCCTGCGTGCTCAGAGGGGGGGAGGGCTGAGGTGATACAACGTACAACCTCACCTCTAGATGTCAGCAAATCTCACACACTGCACCTTTAATGTTGTGCAAAACTGGTTTTGACTCTCACCTGACACGACTGCGATTTCTCCTTTTTCTTCGTGGCGGCATGATGAACTCCTTTCCCTCCTTTGGTTTCTGTTCTGTGTTTCGTCTTCCTCATCGTCTCTGGACAGGACACAACATACTGGGGTCACAGTGTCACAGTGTCCACCTCATCGTCAGGGTGATGGCACACACACGCGCCAACAGAGGGCTGATCAAGCTGGAGATTTGTTGTGTTGTGCCTTTAAAGGTGCAAGTGTGTACAATTTGGTGACCTCCTGAGGTGATGTTGCACGTCGTATCCATCACCTCGGCCTCACCCTTCTGAACATGCAGGAGGAACCTATGGTCGACTTCCCTTGTCATTGAAACTCAAAAGATGTTGAGTACGGCCACTTTCACTACTGTAAAAACGTGGCGGCCTCCACGGAGAGGACCCGCTCCTCGTGTAAATATACATTCATGGGTTCATTTAAGGGTAAATGGGAAAAAATAAAACATTCAGATGCTTTGAAAGTCATGAAATTGTCAGTATTTTAATTGTTTTGTTAGATTTCAGTCGTAACCATCACGAAACAATTACAAACTGACATTTTCAGGAATTTATAAGCATCTGAATGTTTTATTTTTCCCCATAACCATTAAATAAGCCCATCAATGTATATTTTCACAAGGCGGGGGTCCTCTCCATGGAGGCCGCCATGTTTCCACAGTGGCAAAAGCGAACAAACTAAACATCTTATGAGTTTTAAAGGTTCAAAGGTTCTCCTTCATGCTCAGGAGGATGAGGGTGAAGTGATGGATACTAAATGCAACTTCACCACCGCATGTCATCAAATCTTACGCCCAGACTGCACCTTTAAGATCAAACATTATTTTGGGTCCGTCACGTGAAATATGACATCACAGTGCTTTGCATGCATCAGTGCATGTTTGTATTCATCCATGAAGCTTAAAGCCCCAGTAGCATGAGGAGTCATGCTGGGGCGGAACTGCTCTGAAAACCCAATGATCCCAATGATGAGACCCCCAAACGACTGTTGGCAACACGGACGAGCTGAACCCGTTTATTCCCTCTTTACCTTCGTTGTGATTGTTGGTGATGTGGACTAAGTCTTCTCGGCTCTTGGCGCCGTGCCAGACAGCGGCATTACGGTCGGGGTTATCTGCGGCGGAGAGAGATGGAGAGAGAGAGATGGAGAGAGAGAGAGAGAGAGATGGACCAATGGTGACCGCCCGGGGTTTTAAGGGAGAAGTCGGGGTGAACGCGGGCCACACAGGGACAGACATTAGGCTGAATGAAATCACTCTGAGCCACAGACAGGATGACCGGACGCTCACTGCAGGGTTTCATCTAGATAATAGAACACGCAATATTCCATTGGCAGCTCTCCAAAGGTCATATATCACCCCAGTCTCAGGGCCATTTTGCCTAAAAATGTGAAATAGTGACAATAAAGACCACAGCTTCCCGGTTCGCCTCACCCTTTGACCTCGATTGAGTATCTGAGTGAATCACCCCATTATTAATCAGGATTGCTCATACTCACCCAGTGTTTCATTATCTGACGCAGATTTGTACACGTGTGTTCTGAAATGAGAGGCAAAAAACGTTTCACTTTAAAGGTGCAGTGTGTACGATTGCGGTCATTTTTGTCCAAAAAAATCCAATATACTGACATTTTCATCATCCAATCCAACTTTATTTCTACAGCACTTTTGAAACATAACGGCAGAGGTCCAAAGTGCCGTACAGAAAAACACATAAAATGCACAGCAGCCGTGCAGCATAAAATAGATATCAAACAGGTTAGAAGCTCTAAAGCATGAATGAGATCAAATAAAAGCAGAAATAAAAATCAACAAATGAATAGATAAAAAATAAAAAAACCCATCCGGGTCCTCTCTACGGGGGCCGCCATGTTTTTACAGTAGCTCAGAGTGGACATGCTAAACATCTTGTGAGTTGAAATGAAAGTCCACCACAGGTTTTCCAGCATGCTCAGACGGGTGAGGGTGAGGTGATGGATACGACATCATGCAACTGTCACCACATCGTACGCACTGCACCTTTATAGGTGACATTAGGTGGCGATGTGAAATGATGCAGTAAAAGCATTTCACCCTTCCCCCGAGAAATCTGTGAAGTTCCTGAACATCAGGGAAGTGAAGGTGTTGAGGCAACTGGACTGTAAGTCGTCGGGCCTTGAATCTGCTTACAGTCCAACTTGCCCAAAGCCATAATCTGCCTTCTGCTGGCCCAACACTCCGCAAGGCACCGCCGCGCAAAACCACATCCCCTATCGAAGTGAACAATCTGTATCGAGCTTTTGTTCCACTTGTTCCTGGTGCAGTAGCTGCGCCCGCTTCCCGTAACAGAGCGCGTGAACTTCGGCGGAACGTCGCAGCAGGAGGAATGCCGCGCAGCCTGTCTGCTCGGCTGCAGGAGGGATTTACAGAATTAACCCCTTCAAGCTGGACCGTTGCGCTGTGGAAAAACCCCTCCGCTCCCCGGGTGGCCCTCGGGCGCCGCTGTGCACGCGCGTCGAGCACAATGGACGGGAGCCGCGCGCTGCGTGACAGACGTACGCGAGCCTGCCCGCCTGACAGGATTACACAGCCTCTAATACATCGTCTGCCTCCCGTGGAGTGACGGTAATAATATAGGAACGAATGTAAAACGGATTTCACCAGGGGCCTGAAAACCAATGTGTTCACGTTCCGCTAATACAACGTTGGCACGACTGCGTCTAATGCCCCGCTGAGCTCACCTTCTTATCTTTTTGTTGGAGCTGCTCGTCTGTGGCATCTCCTGCGGGAAAGACACAAAAGACCTCCAGTCAGTGTTCGCTCTCGCGCGTATGTCATCCATCGACGACATACGTCTGTCTGTGTTTGTGTGGACTGCTCACAACGATTCCTCTCAGGAATTGAGAGGGATACTGCTTCACGCCGAGAGGGAAGTGAAGAGCCTGTAAACGGGACAGTTTCTACATCGGGTGGAGACGTGTATTTGTCAAAGTGAGACGAAATCACTTCTAGCCGATGTTAAAAGAAAGTGTCATTCTACAAGTGGAGCAAAATGAAATGAAGTCAAAGAAAGTTTCGTTTTACAAAAAAGTCGTGGCTGAACATTCTTCCCAGCAGAGAAACCAGGAAGGATGAACACAACGAGCTTTCCCCTGCCTTGCCTCGTTCTCGTGTAGCTCCCGAGCATCAACAAAGGACGAGAGAAACACCCCATCATGAGCAGACGGGGTTAAAACAGCCACCTGATCACCACTGATCTTAAAGGTGCAGTGCGCAGAGTTTTCCCACATCTCGCTTTGCAGCAGGCCGAACAACAACAACAACACATTGTGACCAGATTGCTTGAGAGGCTCAGCCCTCCGAGAAACTGGGGCCATTGACCAGATTGTACCTGTGACCAAGCTGATTATGACATGATGAACTGAGCCATTGTGCAGCTGCTGCTCTTATTAATCAAAGACACTTTCTGTTCTCAACCTGTTTTGGTCCCTTGTCCTTTGTTTATGTTCCAGAGCCACTTCAGAGTGACGCTTTGTCATTGGTGGGTCGTTCTCAAACAATTCTACAGTATACTTTCATTTCATATTGGGTGTGGGCAAAACACCCCATAACAGTCTATGGAGTTAACTGTTCATCCTACCTGGTTTATCTGCGGTGATGATTTCAAAGTCATATAATGAAACTGAATCTGAATTTGCTTCATGACTGTTTATTTTTGGTTGAAGCAACGAACACCGTCTTAGTCTCTATGATTCTGCTCTATAGGAAGCTACGAACGTGGCCTTAAAGGTGCAGTGTGTAAGATTTTGGTCACTTTTGTCACTTCTAAAAAACAGAACAAAACGATTGCATACTGACCTTTCATGACTTCATAATTCGATAAATGTAAATTTTTTTCCCCATGTCCCCTCTATGGAGGCCGCCATATTTTACACTAGTAAAAGTGGACGTACCAAATATCTCCCGAGTTTTAACGACAAGTGAAGTCGACCATAGATTCTCCCGCATGTTCAGAAGGGTGAGGGTGAGGTGATGGCTCCAAAATGCCACGTCACCTCTGGAGGCCACCAGATCGTACGCACTGCACCTTTAAATGTGATAGGGGCGGCGTTGCAGTGCGCGTGCGGTGCTTTGTCGGTCTCACCATGGATATCGACCTTCCCGAGCCCCTCCACTTGGTGTTGTTGTCCAGCAGGACCGCAGGGCTGCAGGAGCGGCTGCAGGAGCGGCTGGATGAGCGGCTGGGGATCGGCTGCGGGGGTCTGTCGCTGGAGCTCTGCACCGCCTCGTACAGGCTGTCCATAGACCCCTCCTGACACACAGACAGAGACAGACAGCTGTTAGACACATGATGGACACATTTCATGCTGCAGAGACACATTTCACTGGTCAATTCCCAGAACCAGAGCCCGCTGTCACGTCCGCGTGAAAAGCTTCGCGTCGTGGTGAACGGAGGCGGAGCATCACGGTTTTGAGATGTAAGGATTTCATTTGACAGCTGAAAACGCTCCCATACCGCTCCTTTAAATTCTCTTGTCAGTCTTGGATTGAGATTCCTCCCGACAGATCTCAGAGTGGATTAGAATTCTGTTTACGAACATCGAGGAACGATGATCCATTTTCTGTCCCATCCAAGTCGCTCTGAGGGAATCTTATCAGTGGGCTGGACAGATGGACATTTAAGATAAGATAAGATAAGATAACCCTTTGACCCTCACAGTATAGTACAGCGGGGGAAAAAAGAAAAAAACAACAATAAAGGCTCAGCATTAGCATGAAGAGTATATGCATCAAGATTGTATATAAATAATATACACAAAATATGCACATTATACAGTAGAGGAGTACATGCATCACGATTGTAACTATATATATATATATATATATATATATATATATATATTAAACAGTAGAGCAGAACAGAATAAAGATATGTATTAAATCGAGCTGCACACAGTACAAGTGCTTCTTTTAGAGGGGAAAAGTATAAAAACAGATTTATCTATTTGCACTGGCAACAGAGGAGTGGTCCGATAGTATGTTCAAGGGTCAGATGTTTTTGTCTGCTGATTTTGTATCTACCCATGTTTGGACATTCTGTTATTTTTGCAATACTGTCTGTACAATTGCAGATGACATATCTGTCTTTGATTTCAGTCCTTCGATTATGCAAATATTTGCATTTGAACCCTCGGAGCCATGTCTCTGACCAAACGTCACTCTTCTCTGTGTGCTGACCTTCATAGAAAACCCAAGCAAACATCGACCACTTGTTCTCATCACATACAATCACTTACACCCAGACTATGAGGGGAGGGTGGTTCAAAAAGTTCTCAGCCCGATGCAGAAACAAAGGGGTGCAACCTCTTGAACAATTGCTGTCAAGCAAATATGTGTTGAATTTATTCTTGTACATGACGCAGGAGCTGAGAGGAGAAGAACTATGATCAAAGATCTGAGCGCAGTTAAACAGCACTATAATAATATAATACCACACAAACAATCTTACTCCTGTGGTTTTGGGCAGAGATCAATAACTACTGTGACACCTCCCTTGCAAAGAATCTTCACGTGTGCACAGGTGTGTGCAGAGGAAGAATCCATGTGATCATGTCGAACGGGGACAATGTGCGACCACAGTCTGTGTTTGTTGTGTCCCTACGTTAATGAACCATCCTGATCATTTGTCAACGCCCCCTGACATCTGGGCCACTGGCTGTGTGTATGTGGCTTTGAGTCCACGTGTAGGATGACAGCTGCAGCAACATCTGAGAGAGCATATGTGTGTGTGTGTGTGTGTGTGTGTGTGTGTGTGTGTGGGTGTGTGTACATCCACTTCTGTTGCAGTATCTCCTCTCCCTCTTCACTGTCTCAACACTTTCTCCTGCAGCATTAGTTTGCCCGAGACACACGAGCAGACCACATCAAGTCAAGGTCACAGAGATCTAACCGGAGCAGAAGTTTCAGATCGGACAAACTGACGTGATCAGGATGAGGGATAATTACGTTCGTCTAAACAGGTGCAGCAGTCGACTCTTTGGAGATGCTGTCACCTGTGTTTGCAGTAATATTTACTTTGAGGCAAAACCTCTTTGTTATTTCCCATGTTTGTCATTGTGTGCGGGCAGGTTCTCAGCACATGGCTTAATGCTCTCTCTCACTCCCACCCTCACACATGCACACACACACACACAAGCACACACACACACACACACACGTACACACAGGAGAAGCATAAAATGTGAGTCACCCTACCAGTGAGAAGCAGAAGAGGTTCATGGTGGTGGCCGGTGAGGTGTCCTGCTCTCGTTGGGGTGTCTGACGGGAGGAAAGACAGCGAGCTGAGTGACAGACCGAGAGAGAGAGAGAGAGAGAGAGAGAGAGAGAGAGAGAGAGAGAGAGAGAGAGAGAGAGAGAGAGAGAGAGAGAGAGAGAGAGAGAGAGAGAGACAACAGCTCAGCCTGGGTCGCCTGCTGTCTTCTCAGATTAATACCAAAGTGAAATCCCTGCACTAATCCAATAGATGGACCACCATTTCTCTACCAGCCGAGGCACAACTCACTCTTGACAGCCGGCCACCATTGGAGCAACAGACTGTTGTTTTGTTTTTGTCCTGCCGGTGAACGTTTTCACCTCAGAGGTGACACAAGGTTTATTTGACAAATAAACACCTGTTATTTATGCAAAATAAGAGTCCACAGATAGGATAGATTGTTGGAAATATTCTCCCCCCCCCCCCTCCCTCCCCTCTTCATATTTCTATTCTGGGAAGTAGTACGTAGAAGTGACATCTCAACTACAATACATATCTCATCTCATCTTCGTCCGCTCATCCGGATCCGGGTCGCGGGGGCAACAGTCTCATCAAGCGATGAGCAATGACTCCTGCCCCCGGACACTTCCACCAGCTCTTCTGGGGGGATACCAGCCGTTCCCAGGCCGGCTGGGATATAATCTCTCCAGCATGTCCTGGGTCTGCCCCGGGAGAACTATATATATATATATATATATATATATATATATATGCATATACATCTCTATTTTTATTATTAGTATTTTTTAAAGGGCCATACTTTGCTTTTTTTCCTAAACAACAGAAACCAAAACAGAGTGACACAAACAAAACAAAAACAACAATAAAGCATTAATAGATAAAATGAAATAAAATGAAATAAACAGGAAACAATATCAAGAATAGTAAAAAGTAAATACATGGACATTGTTTGGAAATATTCTTAAAGACTATGATTTGTGGTGAATGGTTTCCTCCACAGTTTTGCCATCATTCACCCTCTCACACACATGCTCACACAGAATGGGTTCTAAACCTGAGCCCCCTGCATGTGTTGTTCCCCCTGTATTTACCTTCTTGTTTTCTATCCATCGGTTTTACTTCATTATTTTCACGCAGGTAGAATAATCGTGATGTTTGCATGAGCCTCTGTAAAAGGTTGTGAGATGAATAGTATGACTGTGACCCTGTTGGTAGTTGCATGTTTACATTTCGTGTTTGACTTGTTTTTCATTATAATTCCACTTGATATTTGGAACTGCAGAATGGCGAGATCCTCCACACGTCTAAAGATTTCGGGAGTGTTGCCGAAGACATTCCCGCCGTGGTCCGTCTGTGTGTATTTGTGCGATATGAGTGAGTGAGTAGTGGGTAACACATGAAGTGCAGAGGTTAATCTACCAATCATCTCCCATGTCTGCTCCGGACACGTAGAGAAGAAACAGCTGGAGAGATTAACATTAATGACCTATATTTTCCTGCTGGTGTCACAATGCAACACCACACACCCAGCTCAGCACACACACTCCATCAGATTCATGTCAATGAGGTGCAAGTGTGTACGATTTGGCGACCTCTAGAGGTGAAGCTGCATGTTGTATCCATCACCTCACCCTTCTGAACATGCAGGAGAACCTATGGTCGACTTCAGTTGTCATTCAAACTCAAAAGATGTTTACTACGTCCACTTGTACCACTGAAAAAAAACATGGTGGCCTCCAGAGAGAGGACCCGCTCCTCACGAAAATACACATTAACACGTTCATTTAAGAGGAATGGAAAAATGCATTTAAAGGATTTTAACTTCAGCAGAATGTCAGAACGTAATTGTTTTGTGATCTTTTTTGAAGTGAGAAAAATGACCAAAATCGCACACACTGCACCTTTAACTGCAACATTCACGTATTCATGTCACCGACGCGAAGCTTTTCCTTTTTCCGCCCAGTGATCCTGCTTAGATGTTGATGTTGTGATACCCATGTGACACCAGGCATTATGCTCGTATTATGTAACATCTCAAATGTTATGATTTTAAAAGCCGCACACGTAACAGAGGCACTCATGAAGGTCACATGTTTAATTCATACAGGGGCGTAGAACAATTGCCTTTTGAAGCAAAGCTCACAGGTTCGAGTCCCACTTTGACCCCTGACCCTGATACCCCAAATGGCCCTATGTGCACTGGCATTAATACCCCCTGACCCGGAACACTGGATAAGCAGTAGAACATGACATGTTTCATTGACCTCTAAAGTTGACCATTGTAACATGGGAGTCTATGGGGATCGACCTGCTTTGGGATTCAGCCTCAAGTGGCCACTATGTGAACTGCAGCTTTTTCCACTCGCGTCCTCGGCCCCATCCGTCAGTCCTGGAGGTCTCCCCTTGCTTCTACCTTGTGACTGTCGAGACCACCTTCCTCTACAACGGGCGCACGCCTTCACCTGGACTCTCAAACTAAATAACGATAGTCTGCTGCTCAGAGGTCAAAGGTCACAGTGACCACGCATGAAGCAGGGATAAAACCACACTGTAGAGTGTTGATGTGCTCCATATCGCGCAGCCTCAGTTAAGCTACTTTCTCGGTTCCTGTTTAAATTTGACGTGTACCTCATTTCCTCTTCCCCCTCTTTTGAAACCACCTGTGGTTCACCTGTTGTGTTTCTCCCGCCCCCTGGTGTACGCATGTTCCCATCGCACTTGCTTTGCTTAATCTTAGATTTCGACTCCACTCCCTCACCTCCTCACACTGTAAGTTTACTTTTGTAGTTTTTAATCCTCACATCCGACCTGCCCTGTCCCCGTCTGCAAACACTAGTCCCTGACACATGAGGCGGCCATGATGCCGTCATCCATCCCCGCGTGGTGCAGCACCTGTGACCGTACGGGAAAAGCAGCTGAAACAAACCAGTGCCTCCAATTTGTTTTCTGTCTTTCTTTATTTTATTTTTTTCCATTGAAGAAAATCTTTAGCTTTCCCGTGCAGCAGTGACAGACAACGACCCACATACAGTAGCAGTTGGTTGGTGCAGTGACCCAATAAGTGACATCAGAGAGGGATTAAGTATTTGTGTGTGTGTGTGTGTGTGTGTGTGTGTGTGTGTGTAGCTGCTCTGCCTCCAGCTCTAGATCATTGAAAAAAGCCATGTCAGGAGGATGATGAATGTGGCCAAACAATTAAAACGAATATTAAAAAGCAGGATTAGCTGCGAGGACAATCCTCTGTCATCACGCTCGGATGTGGAAGGCGTATGTCTTTAGCGAGGGAGTGATTGATCAGAAAGTGGCGGTGGAGGTTGAGCGAGGCCTCGGGAGCCCGATCAGCAGCCGTCGGTCTGGCAGCAGGATGTGTTTGCGTCCGGGTCACAGAATTCCTCACAAGTCCGCATCAGCTGGCCGCCTGTTTAAAGACAAACGCGTTCATCTCTCGGTCCGGACAGACACGTCAAAATGTTCGTTCAAAACGTCCACAGTGCAGTGACACTTCCTGTAAACAGATCAAGTCGTGTATTTACTGTCGTTGATGGTTCTGCAGTAGACCTCTTCCGCTGCACACGTCGCCAGCGTCATGCACACGGTGTCGGACTCGTCTGCGCAGGTGTAGCACTGGAGCGTGAGCACTGAGGGGAGGGGAGCACTTTCATGAATTTCACACAGCGGTTCTCAGCTGGTCTGGGTTCGGGACTCGCCGTCACCCCTTCGTGACGAGCCGCGACCCAGACCCAGCAAAGTCACTGACCTCTCGAATGTATTTGGTCAAAGGATGGTGTCGTTTGAACATGGGATAACGTACAGAATATCTGACAAGAAACAGGTTGAGTGATAAACAAAAGTCACCAGCAGGTGGCGACTCTAGACAGGGAGATATTCCCTTTTACGCTAGCGAGTTGGTGTCGTACTTGCGTTTACAGTCAGTGAGCATATGAAAACAAAGTTTGCGTTTTTTTCTGTGAAATGACGGGCGTCTATTAGCATTACAGAGCATCATCGCCCCCTACTGTCAAGGAGTGGCAATAGACGGCAGTCCGATGCATCAAAACGTCCTTTTCAAGGTTAGAAGTAAAGATTTTTTTAAAAACTTTTTTCCTCCCAGTCAAAGGCCCCCACTTTTGGGCCGTGACCCACCAGCTGAGAAACACTGGTTTAACATCAACCCGATGCCACATTTTCCACTTCAATTTTTGAAATATTCTAGATGTAAAACACCACACAGTGCCGTCAATATTAAAAGCCTTTTCCTCAAAGTCATATTAGCTGATTTGATCACATAATATTCAATCAATATAAGATGGTATAGTCTCTCACCAGTGGTGCTGCACAGCAGCAGGAGCAGCGTGGAGAACAGAAGGACCTTCATGATGGTGATTTCTATGTGCGCAAACCTTCACCACAGGCTCTTTTATACCTGCACCTGCTGGCACACACATCACATTCCAAACTACAAACACTTCCTTGTGTGATCATTTCCCCTAAACGTGTCGTTGTCGGGAAAGAGACGACAACACCTGAGAAAAGAATGTCAGATCTCATCTGCAGAAATACCAGGGCTGTTGTGTTGCAGTTTGGAGGAGGATCCATGGGCTGAGGCTGCGCCACCGCTCGGTACACACTCTATTAAAGGTGCTTCGCTTCTAAAAAACACTACAAAACAATCACGTGCTGACATTTTCATGAATTCATAATCACTTGAATTACTTTTTTCCCATTATTCTTAAATGAGCCCATTCATGTATATCTACATTCCTTTCTATGGAGGCCGCCATGTTTTTTTTTAGTTTTTTTTTTATCATGGCCCAGAGTGGACGTACCAAACATCTCTTGAGTTCGAACGACAGCTGAAGTCTACCTGATTCAGCTTAAAGTGGTGCATCAAGTGCACCTCTCTAAATCTAAATGAGCTCACCTCTCTCTCCACTAATCAACCCTGTATGTGACAGGGGTGGGTTGACGGAGGCAACACCGATTCACCTGCTCTGGCGGTGTCCTAACTGAGAGGGATTTTGGAGAGGCATTTATGAAGCCCTCTATCTTGTGTTAGACATTAAACTTGAGCCAAACCGACTGACGGCAATATTCAGAGTCCTTCCTGAAGAGTTACAGTTACCCTCCCAGGGGCATGGGGTAGTCGCCTTTACTAGGCTTTTAGCACGGCGCCTGATTCTTTTGAGGCGGAGGGAGTTCTGCCCCGCCCACAATCTCCCACTGGATAAGGGATGTGCTGATGAACCTAAGGCTTGTGAAAATGAGGTACTTTCTGCGTGGTTCTGAAAAGAAATGTTTGAATACACGGAAACTCTTCCTATTACTCTTTGACATACCTATCACACAATTACAGGAATAATGATGAAATCGCTATATCACATCATTGATAGTATTTCAGATACGGCTACTGACGCTCCGGGAGCCGATCACGCTGCTCCTACATGACTTCTTGACCTTTCTAAATTGTTTTCTATTTTATTTTTTTTAATTATCTGAATGTAACTTAATGCCACTGTTGCTGGTCTGAGTTGCTGGGGAGTTCACCCTGGCGACAAGTAACTTTATTAGTTGAAGACGTCTTATTGGATAATAATACCAGGTGACACTATGACCTCTATGGAGGATGAGTGAGGGGGGGAGGGGGTTCAGGGGTGTGTGTGTATGCTTCGTGTTGTGAAGCGATCATTTAGAAACTGTCCCTTTAGTCCCCTTAGTCCTGCATATCACAGTGATTTGCTTTGGCTCTGCAGTATGTGACTCGGGTGCAGCTCAACAAACCAGACACACAACATTATTCACACAGATTCCTGATCTGTTGCCATTTCAAGGGAGTTTCCAAGCATCTGCTGCGAATTCCTTTATTGTATCTGGCTATTGTTCGGAGGTTGGTTCTGTACGGGACAGTTCGTTTGTTTACCTTGAGCTAATCAGGTTTTGTTTTCATCCCCCATCTCTGTGTTGGTGGCTACGTATTTTTGTAAGCAATATTATACTGAAGTGGATCGGTAATATCTGAAGAGTGTGGTGTTGTGAGTCGGAAAATGTGTTTTTGTTTTCCCCGTTCCTTTAATTTCACTTTTTCCATAATTTCCTGATTAATTTTGGTGAGGGTTTCCTCTTCCTGTTTGTAGGCGCTGTCTCTGTTCCAGTGCCTTTTGTTAATTCCCTTTTTTGCCTCGTTTATTAATGCCCTCGTGCATTTTTGCTTTGTATTAATAAATACCTTTGAAACCTCATCGACCTGTTTTCGAGCACGCGGAGCTGACGATGCATTGGCCACGAGCGAAGTTGACGAGATGAAGAGTTGGTCTGGAGATGGCGCCGGCTGACGTCCACAGAGAGATTTATGAAATGATCAGATAGATACCTCTTTCACGTCAGAGGGGGGGCACTGACGGTTTCTCAGACTCTGCTCGAGGGGGATGCGCCGCCTGTGAGCGTGAGGTCGTACACGACGAGCCTTTCAAAAAGCTCCACTTCCTGATCGCGGCCGCAATGGACGAGATCCATTGGCCAAACGTTTCCGGCCAGACAGAGCCTCTGTTTTCTGCTGCCACTGTCGTGGTGATGAATAACACTTGATTTGTGCCTAAAGGCAAATTCCCGGGTTTGAATTCCAACTCATTTCTCTCTCTCTCTCTCTCTCTCTCTCTCTCTCTCTCTGTCACACATGCTTGGACACACTCACAGTCATTGTCTCCTCTCTCACTTGGCCGTTGTCCCTCCAATATGTTGTCAAGTTCTCTTGGCAGGAGCTTGTCATGCAGCCGCTCAGTCACTCCGACACCTCACTTCCATTGGGGCGGCTGTGCCGGCCTTCTCATTTCATTCCTTTTTAAAGGTGCAGTGTGTACGATGCCGGTCCATTTCTGTCACTTCTAAAAATATTACAGAACGATCACATACTGACATTTTGGTGAATTTATAATCACGTAAATGTTTATTTTCTTGCCGTTACCCTAAAATGAGGTTATTAATCTATATTTACATGAGGAGAGGGGTCTTCTCTATGGAGGCCGCCATGTTTTCAGAGTAGTAAAAAGTGGGCATACTAAACATCAGGTTTTAAAGACAGCTGAAGTCTGTCATGGGTTCTCGTGCATGATCGGAAGGGTGAGGGTGAGGTGATGGATGCAACGCGCAGCTTCACCTCTAGAGGTCACCAAATCTTACACACTGCACCTAAGTCTTGGACTTTTTTCGGGGGGAGGGGGGGAGGGGGGGTTTATATGCTGCAGTTGATCAAGAATTTACTTTTGAACTCAAATCAGGCTTCAATAGAAATGAACTTTGGGGCTTTGGCTTTTAAATGCCAAAAAATGTATTCCACTCGAGGCATAAACATGTGAAGTTCGCGCTTTTCCCAAAATACACACCACCAATTATTCAAGGATGACTTTTATCACTACGCAGACACTCACAACACATTGTCAGACAACACAAAACAGTAACGTTTACGTGTCTTCAACCTAATTACCTTTCTGATCAGAGATCAGAACCTCACTGTTTACATTAGGACTTGAGTGATGTGTGCCGTGTAGACATGCATCAAGAATCAAGAAAGACCAACACGTTCACGTGAAGCCTTTTAACTCGTGCTTTTATTCCATGGCGTTGAGCGTATATGTAAATAAATCGAGATTGACTTCATATCCATCATTTTCTCCATCTACGACGTTAGCCTTAGCTCCAGCCTCCTTGCACAGTAATGAGCGATACTCCTGCCTCGACTTCCCTGCCAATTGCCACCCACTAATTCCCAACCCACCCCTCTGCTGAACAAACATGCTCCGTGTGCAATGGTCACGGACACTGTGCAGCTCAAGCTTAGGGAAGTGGCTGTCTTTTTAACCACCATTAAAACCTATAGCTGTCAAACCCATCACCATAGCAACTCGCCGCCCATAGTAACACGGGGCCTGTGTCTTGACAGGCCCCCAATGACAGCAGATCATAATGGCTAATTCAAGGCCTGATGCTCTTGTCAAATCGATCGTCGGCCATCACACGACGGCGGCGACACGACGGCGGACAATGACGGCTACTCGTTCACAATTAAACAAGCAGTTAGCCACCGAGGCATCTCGCTCGCACGCCATTAATCCAACGCTTGACCTGGTCATCGGTTAGCTCGTGTATGTAGCAGCTGTTAATGGATGTTGGCGAGACGGCAGCGTGTCAAACACCCATCTTCCCCCACAGCCGTGGGCCTGTCACGCCGCCACATGTCAAAACCCTTGATGTGCGAGCCACTCTCTCTCTGCTTTTAATGCATTTAAATGGAGCTCGTGAGTCCGGCAGGGCCGGGGCCCAATTTCAGAACCGGCGGTAACGGCTCAATCTCATCTACTGCCCTGGTGGACGGAGCGTGTACATAGGAAATTAAATTCAAAATCCATCAGGCACGTGCATACACACACACACACACACACACACACACACACACACACACACACACACACAAGGCCATTCCTTTCGGTAACTCTCACGGAGGGTCATATCTCACATTTCAAAGAGTTAGAACAATAACGGATGTGTGATGAGCTGCTGCCTGATGTGGAAAGCTAATCCGAGCAACAACAAAAAAAAAAAAAAGATTTACCGGAGTAATTGAACGACAGTGGGGAGAATTATGAGGGTGAAAGAGCTGGAGACTGCCCTTAGTGTGAAGGTATTCTAACCTTGAATTTAATTAAAAATCTTTCTTTGGCCCTGCAGACCTCTGCTCGCACTTGAGCTTTACATCATTAAGTCGGCCTTATACACGCTTAATTTACGATGCATTCAGTAACTTTTTTTGAAATAAATGAGCTGCTGATATAAGAATGACGTGGAAATCAAATGTATGGACAGGCATTAAAAGGTGCAGTGTGTACGATTTGGTGACCTCTAGAGGTGAGTTTGTCTGTTGTATCCATCACCTCACCCTCGCCCTTCTGATGGTAGACTTCAGTTGTCATTAAGACTCAAAAGATGCTTCGTGCGTCCACTGTAAAAACATGGCGGCCTCCATGAGAGGAAATACATATATATATGTATATGTAAATACACAATACTGGGCTAATTTTAGGGAAACGGAAGAAAGTAAAACATTTACGTCATTATAAATGCGTGAGAATATCAGTAAGTAATTGTTTTGTTTGTTTGTTTTTTTAAGTGACAAAAATGACCAAAATCGTACACACTGCACCTTAAATATGGGAACATAAATGGCTGCTCACATGATACGTCTGTGAATCGCTGGGAACAGGAAAATGAGTTACGTGTTACACGTTCGGTTCGGAGTTGTTTTGAGTAAAGACTTATGAGCTTAATCTTCACTTTCCCCGGGTTCAAACCTTTCCCCTCATGAAATGACTCACACTAAAAACAGAGGCAAGATTAGCTACCCTTTCTTTCCCATTCACAAAATAGCAGATTTACATACAGGTCCAGATCTATTCTTAGGCACTAACGAGCAGGAGTGAAAGTAAGGCAGAGCAGCACGGTAAACTACCTCTAAAAGATTAAGTACAGGTGTCATGCCAAGGCACTTATCCCCATCTCACAGACTGTGTCCCCATTAGCCAGCGGCTATAGTGACTACATCCCTCTTCTCCAGCAGTGCAGGAACAGAAGGATGGACTTTCTTACTATTTTACGTATTTTCGTTGACACTCTCGTTGACAATCGTTTCAAAGTGAAACGATTGCAACTAATCATCAAATGTCTGACTTAGCATTTATTTTGTGTTATAGATGCTAATAACTGCTCATTATTCTGGACTAGATGAGACAATTGTAGCCATTGTGTGACCAAAACAATAATGATGATGATGATGATGATGATGATAATAATAATAATAATAATAATAATAATAATAATAATGATAATAATAATAATAATAATAATAATTATAATAATTGTAATAATAATAATCAAATGCAAGAGACTTAAAGTTAGAAAATTCCACTGATTGAGATTTAAACAAGTGTTTACATCTGTCTCAAAATTCAGTGCTCCGCTTGTGTTCGAATAAAGGTGCAATCACACAAATATAGATACTGTATATTCAACAAGAAAGCATGGGCACATACTGTGCAAATGCAACCACATATACTACAAATATGGTTATTAATAAAAAGGATGAGTCACTACCAATGGGGCCGAGACTTGGTTCTTTTACAAATGAAGCACAACGGAGCCACTGAAATGCTAATTGTAATGTTCTTACACTCCAGGAGAAGTTTAGAGGACAATACGAAGCACCGAGGTCCAAGTACTGCAAGAACTTCACATCACCAAAGTCAAGTCCACCTACAGAAAACAAAAACCTCTGGTGTTTGAAGATGGTCCAGACTAAATATGTTGCGCTCTCTGTTTCCAGCTGATAACAAATGACAGACATCACAATTGTGGGCACACTCCCCAGACACTGGATCACCATGGTGCACAGATACGGGCCACATGTGTCTATGTGAACATCTGCTTTCAGCGAAAGAGCACAAACATTTGAGGACCTGTCCCCGTCCTGCCAACACCTGCCACCCTGAGTGACGCAGCGGACATGTCCACAATGGACAAGGAGGAGGAGAGGGAGACATCAGGAGCCAATGACATGTTGCTTTGGCTCTCTGTCACCGAGGAAATGTCAGCCGAGTTACATACCTCTTCGAGCTGCCCAGCTCGGCAATCTGGCAGGACCGTTCTTGAGGTGTTTGCTGCATGGTTGGTTGCGACAAATGCACAGAGAGTGATTTCTGCTGTGGTGCACTGCTCAGAGGCCAATGTCAGGGCCGAGTCGATGCTTCGAATTAAAATAACTCTCTCAGCACAGTGGATGTGTTTGTGCTCCGAAAAGGCTTTTTCACGACCAGGTGTCGAAGGTGACCCTGAAAATGACTTCACCCCCCCCTTTGCAGCTCAGGATTCTGCCAAGGTAAACAAAGGCGCCTTAACCCCAACCCTGACTCAAACACGGTTAATAGCTCTTCACCTTATCCTATGCGACATTCTGCCCCGAGGTGAAAAGTGCTCAAACGTATAAAAACACACAATCACAGGGCATCTATTTGCAGCGCTTTCTATACACACACACACACTCAGACGCTGTTTGAACGGCCAATAGAAGCAATGCAGAATACGGTAATTGCATGTGGAATATGGGAAATGGGATCAAACCACCAACATACTGCTTGTTTAACAACTCGCTCTACCCCCCCCCCCCCCCCTCCGCGCCCCCCCTCCCACCCCCCCCCCCCCATCACCGTGCTCGTCTTCAACACGTCCTATTTCATGTAACAGACCATATGTTGGCACATGTTGTCAGAGCATTACGCAGGTGGACATAAATAAATCAGCGTTTAGGTGTCCCACCTGTTTTGCGACTACACACTGGCTCACTGTCTCTGTTATGACTGAGTGGGACGGAACAGTCATAATTAATGTGATTAGAGCCTTCTTCCTACTCTGTAATGGGGGAAAGTCTCGTACTGTGACCTAAGCGGGTCGGCGAATTAAAATAAGGTGCCGAGAGTTCACGTTAGCTTCTTGCATGCTGGTGGCGTTCAGCCTTAAAAAGGTCAAAACACTCATATCGTTTCCTAGGATCAGCAGAGGGCGCTCTTGAGTAGAACTCCTTTGAAAGCCTTTTGATGAATTGATTTCAAAAGGCTTTGATTTCCGCCTTCCCGCCACTCTGCATGTTGAAGTGTTCTTGTGTAAGATACTGAACCTCACATCGTTCCGTGTACTCATAGGCAGTCCTATACTCTGCAACGACCACAACTATACCTGTTAGCTTTCCACCTGCAGGGGGCACTGTAGAGGCAGTGCGACACGTGATTGAACAATTACAGTGAGCAGATTTGTCTTTGTGTGTCGATTACGTTCAAACTAGTGGCACGAAATTTGAGATTCGTTCCTACGAGTGTTCGTCTCAGTCCAAGGTTCTTAAACAAATGAAATAGGCAAGAAACAAAAGTTAGTAACATTCAGGACATGCAAAACAAAATGTTATTCCTTACAAACTGGTGTCATGGGAACCGAGTGAAACAGTGACACACAGAGACCGTTTGTCTCTCCGAGTGAAGCCGAGTCATGTGACCTGCCCGCAATTGTTTCATGCATTAAAACCACAGACGGAATGAAAGAGAAGAGATTGAAGGCGGAGCCCTCGTTTCTTTGCTCGCTGAGCAGCTTCCCTTTACGTGGAATCTATGCAAATGAGGTCGATGAATCACTGTTTCTTCCTTGATTTGATATTTGAGGAAACTTTGCACCAGGCAGTCCCCTTGAAGGAGCTTCATTAGATATTGATCGTAGATGACCACATGACTACCCTACAGTGCAATAAAAGGGATCAACCGCAGCCCCCCAGATCCGGGCGTAATCTCATGTATCGATTATAGGCCGCTGTGAATGCGGCCATGCGGTCACATTGGCCAGCGGACCACCTGAAGCCTGAAGAGACCGGGCTATCTGCTCGGCGAGCCGTGCAGCATTGGGCCGTTGACTAAAGCTGACGAGACCATCTCCTCCGAGGCTCTAAAACTTGCCCCAGAGAGTCGGGCCTTTGCTTCCTTAAACAGGGCAGAATTGAATTAGCACGTTCTAGCAGCTGGCAAGTGTGAAATTGAGTCGGAGTGTACCCCGAGGTCAGACGTGCAGCGCTCAGGCACCCCAACGGAAACCGGGTTTAGTGTGAAAAATACATTCCAAACAAGCAGCGGGGAAGACAGATAAGGGGCAGCTGGAGGACGGCTGGTGTTTGTGGGTGGGTGGGAATGCACGTGTGCAAGCGTGCGTTCAGGTGAGCGCATGTTTGCCGACGTGCGCTGGGATTATATCGCCGCAGGGACAATAAAGTCAGTGAGGTGTTATGCAAGCTATCTGGAGAAGCCTTAATCGTATTCCCGTTGCAGCTTTGAAAAAACAAACAAAATCGGGGTGGAAAAGCGGGAACACGGGGAGAAACGATAACATACTCGGTTGGCCCATGTTTCTCATCACAAACAGGCAGGTTATTCATCTGTCAGTCACAGCTAATGCACTCTGTTTGTTCAATTCAACCTGTCTGTTTCACTCACACCGAACTCGACGCGAGCGCAAATGGGGAAGCCTCGAGGTGCACAGATGAGAGAAATGAATAAAGCTGCGGCAAATGGATAAGAATACCACTGTGAATGCCAAACACAATGAATTAGACAGAGAAATGCTTATCCTCCCGCTCATTACCTGCTGGTTTGGTTTTTGGCGGCGGAGAACCACGTGGAATGTTACAGCATGTCGTAGAGCAGGGTCGGACAATTCTTTTTCCCGGGGGGGGGGGGGGGGGGGGGGGCCCCGGGCTCACAAACCTTTTAATATCAAGACCCATTGTTGTCGCGCATTAAAATATGGAGAACATTATGGGCTGTGTATTCACGTGTCATCTATATCGTCTTTATTTCAATTACAATTCATCCAAACACCATCGTATCAAAAACTCAAATGAATGCAAGACAAACGTAACTTTATCATCAGTAAAGATCAAATGTGACTCAGTAAAACGGTCTCACATTCGGCGCAAAAAAATATTTGAAAATGCGACTGCTACTGCTTTGTAGACTACAGCAGTCTATTTGAAGAATTACTAAAGTTGGACTTTTATTTTGAAGGCGAAGAAAGCGCTGTGAACGGAGGCTACCTTGAGCAGTTGGGCTTGATTGGGCGACACAGGAAGTATTTTTTTAAAGAGCATATTTTGGCGACAACTGATCCGCCTCCCCCCCTCCCCCTACCCCCCGTTACCCACCGTGCTGCAGAATATTTGCCACGAGTGGCTATGAGACGTGGACTCTCATCCATCTCAATGAACCGAAGAGTCTTGGATCCATCCATCCAGTGTGTGATCTAAATCATCTGCATGAACGTGCCCTGGCCTCACACAATGCTCCGATCCATCATGGCGCTGCTGTGGCCTTCCCCCGCAAATCATAACACTGCATACAAATGTCCTCGGAAGCCTGAGGCAACTTCTAGCTCCTGCTCATTGCCCCCATTCCCCTTTCATCCATAACCGCTTTCAACTTTCTTTCCTTCCTTTCTTCTTCTGAAAACTTTTCATCGCCCAATATCTCTCTCTTCATTTCCTTGGTTTACCAACATCATGCCATCCTTTCTCCCCCCCCCCCTCTGCTGCTCCTCTTTGACCCCTCCAGCCAGCGCTCGCTCCCTCCATCTCTCACATCACCGTTATTTCAAGCCTCAATGCCAAGTGTTTGCCTTATCAATCACATTTCCCCCCATCCATTCTTCCCTTCCAGCAATGCACTGTTCCATCAGTCACTGCTCAACACCCACATTGAACCCCTCTCACCCTGTCGTTGTGATGGTTAATTCCATCAGTCACACGCCTCTCACACACCCACACCGGGGCCCAGCCACTTCCATCAGAGCGTTAATCCATTTAAGAAAGAGCAGCTTCCTGCTCTGTTGGTGTGACTCCGAGGTGAGACCAGAGAGAGAGCGAGAGAGAGAGAGAGAGAGAGAGAGAGACCGAGGGGAAAAAGTGAGGGGGGCTTTGCCAGAACAGATATTAACGTCATGCCACAAAGAGGGAACAATAATTAGTATTTAATTGCTTGGGTCCGTGCATACGTACGCGTGAAATGAGGTGGAAAGTTAGACTTGAAGCTGGTTCAAGACCGACTGGAACACATCCGGAGGAACAGCTACATTAATGTGATTAACAGTGGAATTCAAAAGGAATATAGACCCTTACCTATATGGATGTGGGAGGTCAAAGGAACAAGTCAACAAAGAGCAATATGATATTTTAGTCAACATGAGTACGCTTTCGGTGGGTTGATGCCTAAAATATGACGATGTCATGGAACAGTGGCTTGTTATTCAGTGGTATTCCCACTCATTCCACCATCTCTTAAAAGTGGAAAGGCAAAAGGAAACATATTCGAGTGCAAAATGTAAAGAGAACTGCATAGACGGGAGGTTGTCCATAGTTAATGAATGCATGCGGAGCTGCTGTCAGACGTGCCACCGACTTAGAGGATTATCTTCAGAGGTATTGTATGTGTGACTGGAATTGTCAAATATTGACACAGCACATTTTCTTTATTTAGTCTCTGCAGAAACGCTGCATGTGTGAATGGAACAAGACAGCCTGTGCAGAGGGGAGTCGTCACCACGTGGAGATAATCATCATTTCATTCTTTACTGCTGTCGCACGTGCGACTTAGAATTTGCAATGTGCAAGTGTGAATGGCAAGATATAGTGAGTGTCAGTATCTAATGATACGGTGTGATATCGGATCAGATTCGGGACATGGGCCTCGATCTGAAAATGTGAATAGTCAAATGTTTCAAAATGTGCGTTTTAACAGGCGTAAAAGAAGTGGAGCTCGGTGAGGTGTCGAATCCACCGAGTCAGCGCGCAAACACGCGCCCAGTGACGATGCTAACAAACGATTTTTTCACGTTTGGCGATAGTAACGTTAACCACACCGGCGCTACGTCGTTCGTCTCGGCTCTGTGTGCAAACGCGCTAGCATTCTCCGACTGGTCCTCAACTTGAACCAATGGCGCTTAGTCACCGGCGCGCTAATAATCAGCGGCACCGGTCTCTGCGGCGACTGCTGTGCCCTTTTACAGTGACTGATTTATTGATTCGGCCGAGCTCATACAAATCTCTTAATTCCCCTGAACAATTAAGGGGCTGACTTCTTCCATTGATTGAACAGAAAATAAAATGCCACCTGAAAAGACACTGTAAATCTTCTGATCCCGCACTTTCACGGGTTTGAGCTGCACCACGCGCTAACGATGACACACGTGATGCGCATTTTCATATCCCTGAAGCAGAAGAATCAAAAATATGAATATATTATTATTGTCTTTTCCGCCATGACACCGCCTCTACCAGCATCTCTTTGCAACGTATCTCACACATTTGATTCCACTCACCTCGTCTGGCAACAGAGATTAAAATGACGACTCTAATCCAGAGTACTCCTTCCACCTGGTGTTATTAAATAGGTATGGCGCCTGAATATTGATGTGTGCAAAACTGATGTTAAGAAGTGTAAAATAAACTGGAGCCGCAGCACAGCTGTATCCGACCTCAGCCCGAGTCTGTCGGAGCACTGGACGGGAACCGAGGGGTAATAAATATGAGCTGGGGTTGGATGATGAGAGGAGGCTTCTGAAGGGAAAAGGAGGCTTTATTCCATTTCTGCTCCGTCTTCCTGAGTTGCTCTGGAAAACTCACAGGAGCCCTGAGGAGGAAGGACATGCTCGTCCCAGTGTCCCCAGCACCCGCATGCACGGGGAAAGAATGATCATTGTGTCCGAGCGATGGAGGCGGAGACTTTGTTTTTTTTTTTTCCATTAGTCATCATTTCCTGCTCGACTGTCATCATCTCCGACGCGCTGTAGTCATTTGGCTTTAATTCGCTTTTAATCTGATCGGCGGCTGTTCGGCTGTTGTTCGGCGCGCGACTTTATTATGGGCTGTCCATCATTACAGCGCCGTCATTACTGTCCCTGTGTGAGCCGCTGATTCTCTCATTGTCATTGCGCTTTTCTCAAATGTCACTGAAATGTGATATAACATTACCTGGTTCAGAAATGGGTGTATTTTTTTTTTTACTATTTAGACTATTCTGTCTATAACATCCATCTGGTTCTCTCTCTCTCTCTCTCTCTCTCTCTCTCTCTCTCTCTCTCTCTGCCAGTTGAGCTGTGCAGCGGCTTTAAGTTCCGCACATTATTTAATTAATTATTGGCCCGTCTCTCTTTCTTCGCATTGTCCAAAACCCACTGATGAGCATTTTAATCATCTCATCTTCGAACCCACCGTCGCTCCCTGCTCCTCCTCCTCCTCCTCCTCCTCCTCCTCTTCCCTCCACGTGAGGTTTCCTCCTCTTTCTCAATCACCCACACTTCCCTCACCACGACTGACCTTTCCAGAGAAAGACACAATGATGGGGGGGGGGGGGGGATTCTGCGGGGGGGGGGTGAGTATCTAATGATACGGTGTGATATCGGATCAGATTCGGGACATGGGCCTCGATCTGAAAATGTGAATAGTCAAATGTTTCAAAATGTGCGTTTTAACAGGCGTAAAAGAAGTGGAGCTCGGTGAGGTGTCGAATCCACCGAGTCAGCGCGCAAACACGCGCCCAGTGACGATGCTAACAAACGATTTTTTCACGTTTGGCGATAGTAACGTTAACCACACCGGCGCTACGTCGTTCGTCTCGGCTCTGTGTGCAAACGCGCTAGCATTCTCCGACTGGTCCTCAACTTGAACCAATGGCGCTTAGTCACCGGCGCGCTAATAATCAGCGGCACCGGTCTCTGCGGCGACTGCTGTGCCCTTTTACAGTGACTGATTTATTGATTCGGCCGAGCTCATACAAATCTCTTAATTCCCCTGAACAATTAAGGGGCTGACTTCTTCCATTGATTGAACAGAAAATAAAATGCCACCTGAAAAGACACTGTAAATCTTCCGATCCCGCACTTTCACGGGTTTGAGCTGCACCACACGCTAACGATGACACACGTGATGCGCATTTTCATATCCCTGAAGCAGCAGAATCAAAAATATGAATATATTATTATTGTCTTTTCCGCCATGACACCGCTTCTACCAGCATCTCTTTGCAACGAATCTCACACATTTGATTCCACTCACCTCGTCTGGCAACAGAGATTAAAATGACGACTCTAATCCAGAGTACTCCTTACACCTGGTGTTATTAAATAGGTATGGCGCCTGAATATTGATGTGTGCAAAACTGATGTTAAGAAGTGTAAAATAAACTGGAGCCGGAGCACAGCTGTATCCGAGTCTGTCGGAGCACTGGACGGGAACCGAGGGGTAATAAATATGAGCTGGGGTTGGATGATGAGAGGAGGCTTCTGAAGGGAAAAGGAGGCTTTATTCCATTTCTGCTCTGTCTTCCTGAGTTGCTCTGGAAAACTCACAGGAGCCCTGAGGAGGAAGGACATGCTCGTCCCCGTGTCCCCAGCACCCGCATGCACGGGGGAAGAATGATCATTGTGTCCGAGCGGTGGAGGCGGAGACTTTGTTTTTTTTTTTCCATTAGTCATCATTTCCTGCTCGACTGTCATCATCTCCGACGCGCTGTAGTCATTTGGCTTTAATTCGCTTTTAATCTGATCGGCGGCTGTTCGGCTGTTGTTCGGCGCGCGACTTTATTATGGGCTGTCCATCATTACAGCGCCGTCATTACTGTCCCTGTGTGAGCCGCTGGTTCTCTCATTGTCATTGCGCTTTTCTCAAATGTCACTGAAATGTGATATAACATTACCTGGTTCAGAAATGGGTGTATTTTTTTTTTTACTATTTAGACTATTCTCTCTATAACATCCGTCTGGTTCTCTCTCTCTCTCTCTCTCTCTCTCTCTCTCTCTCTCTCTCTCTCTCTCTCTCTCTCTCTC
>JAFBJT010108995.1:106684-119057 GCA_016785325.1 Chascanopsetta lugubris
GGAGATGTGGGTGGAGGTGCAGTGATCATAGTTGAGGATGATGGGGCCCAGGTTGGGGTCGTGTGGAGCCTCCTGAGGTACGATGTCTATGGGGGACTGTCGGTTGCCCTGGGCGACGGGGAAGTTTTTGTGCCATACAGGAGGACCTAGCAACAGAAGAGGGGTGAACGATGAAAAAGGATATTTTGAATATTGCTTTGTGATGATTGTTGTTGTTATGATTTGACTGACAGCATGTATTTCCTTTGAGGTGTTTTCACCTCAGCGGCGCGAAATTAGAAATGATCCAAAGCAAAATCAAGAGACGTGAATCTCTTTGTGATCCATCCACAACAATGAAACCATGCCCTTTATTTATTATTTATTATTTCTGTCTCTCTCTCTGTGTGTGTGTGTGTGTGTGTGTGTGTGTGTGTGTGTGTGTGTGTGTGTGTGTGTGTGTGTCCTCCCTTTTCTCCCACTGCAGCCTTGATTCTCCCTGGCATGCATTACACAAGATGTTGACATAATCCCCCTCACTGAGGCTCAATCTGACCTGTATCTGTGAGACTCCACGCAGAGCTGTGCTGCAGTGTGATTGGCTGATTGGATAATTGGATGAATGGAATATGAAGGTGCACTGGAGCCCCAGTGCTAAATGAAGGCTGGTGTTAGTGCCCCATCACTGGCACAAAAGCAACGTCTCCTCTAAAGGGACAAATCCAGGCAAAAGTCACACTGAGGTTACAGCAGTCATCCGTTTAAGCTCGGGGCTAATCCCGCATTAACAGCCATTTTAACATGTAGAGTTTCTCCCGTGGATAAAAAACAAAAAAACACGCAATCCAGTGCAGTGGTGCCCTCCAGCAAAGCAGTGTGCGGCAGTACGTAGCCTACATGGAGCCACTGGATTTGAGCTGCTGTGATGCAGTGTGGAAGCTCTTACCGTCCTCTTTTCCATATCCCCAGTGGTTCCCCGTCATTGTCCCCGCTCGTGTGTCTGACAGGCGCCGCTTGACTCGTGCACTCTGCTGGCGAACTTGGAGGAGGGACTCCCGCATCAGCCGGCGCTGCTATTGATGAACTTTAAGTAGCGGCCAAAGGGGAAGGGCAATTATCCTGGGGTTGCCACGCCCACGTTACCCCCCACCCCCACTCCAACTGCTCCCACCACCACCACCACCACCACCTTTCTCGTCGTACGTGCGCGCGCACGAACACACGGACACATGCATACACGGACGCGCGCAGGTTGGCACAGAGTTATCCTGATTGGGACCTTGCATGGACTTTCACTCGTTCATTCATTCACTTTTATTAGTCATGTAGCGCTAAGTTAAAAGGTCAAAGGTCCTGAGCGAGTGAGAGAATGAATGAATGTCAGGCATGGCTTTTGCACTGCTTTGTAACCTCCAGTACACATTATTCAAAGAGTATGTATAAATTATAATAATGATATTGTAATGATGTTGGTGCTATTATTATTATTATTATTATTATTATTATTATTATTATTATTATTATTATTATTATTATTGTTGTTGTTGTTGTTATTGTTATTGTTATTGTTATTGTTATTATTATTATTGTTGTTGTTGTTGTTGTTGTTATTTTCATCACTGTTGTTGTTGACGTTACTGCTTCTGCTGCTGAAATTCTTATTTACTCTGTATTTGAATAATAGTATAAGGTTACTGTCTGTCGGATTTACTGGCATCTAGTGGTAAGATTGGGACCTTGCGTTGACCATCATTCATTTATCCCGCATCTATTTGTGTCGAAAGTGCTAGTCTGAATTTCCGGCCCAGCTATGTTTGTGTCGAATCTGCTGATGAGGAAGTTGAGACGCAACTGTCTGCGAACAGTCGCTGTACAGAAACCATGGCAGCCACACAAGCCTCCAAAGAGCAGAAATACGACAGACAGCTGCGGTATGTTTGAAAGAGCTCCACCGTTTCCCTGTGTTGTTGTACTAAACATCTAGCTAGGTATATGAAATATTTCACAGGAGCGGTTTGAGCACAAACGCTGGCTAGGCTGAGGTGCTAACAATGATGTTAGCTAGCTAGCTTGCCCTATGTGATTCATTTAGAACGTTGAACACTGACATACACGCGAATTAGACTTGTTTCTTTATCTTTCCTCTGGTCTATATTTCGATTTTTAATTTACATACATGGTGCTGTGATAATATGTGTGTGTGGAACGTGTTTGTTTATGAAAACGAGCGGGGCAGTGGAAGCTATTGAAGCTGTCAGGGCACGAGCATACACAATGTTTACTTGGTGGTAGAGGTTGAATGTAGCCACTAGATGGCGACACATACCCATGTTATTGTTGTGTTGTATCCAGGCTGTGGGGAGACCATGGACAGGAAGCACTGGAGAACGCTCATGTGTGTCTCATCAACGCCACAGCAACTGGAACAGAGATACTGAAGAACCTGGTGCTTCCAGGTAAAATTGATGTGTCAGTAAAACTTCTTCAGGTGCTCTCAGTATTGTTTACTTCATGACCGGATTTATCGATCTGTTTGCTAGGTATTGGAGCGTTCACCATAGTGGATGGACACACGGTGACTGGGGAGGATGTTGGAAACAAGTAAGCCACCAATGTTGCTTTAAAAGTTGAGCTGTGCTTCAAATTGTGTTTTGATTTACTAATGTGTTCATGGACGTCTTGATTTTGTCCTGCAGCTTTTTCCTGACCAACAACAGCATTGGAAAGGTATGATATATTGTGGGCGTGTTCATTTAGGGCTGCAACAACAACTGGATTGATTTTTACAAAAGCTGCCGCCCAGTGTAGTAGTTGATGAGTTGTGTTTGTTCAATAGCACGGCTGCTGAAATGTGTCAGTAAATGCATCATGTCATATGAAGCATTTTTTTTTTAATTAATGGAGTAACCTAAAAAAAATCTATAGAATTCTCATTTTCATATTGTGAATGAATATGTGATGTATTTTGATGATTGTGGGCCTCCTGATCTTTGTCCTCATGTCACAGAACAGAGCACAGGCTGCCACTGAGCTGCTACAAGAACTGAACAGTGATGTGTCGGGAAACTTTGTGGAGGAGGTCCGTATCGTTTAGGTTTTTGACATAAACCCATGAATGTTGTAATGGTGTAGTATTATTTTACAGTGGAAGGTGAACATACGTATTCAGTATTACACAATAAAGCCAGGGCTATGGCATTAGCAGACTGATAATGGAAATTAATAATTTATTGTCTATTTCTTCTGCAGAGTCCAGACAAACTTCTTGACAACGATCCGGAGTTTTTCCACAGGTTCACTATAGTCATCGGTGTCCATTTACCAGAAAGGTCTGAGATATAGTTCTTATTACTTTCCCTTTTTCATTTTAGCGGAATAAAGAAGAAAAGAACATGAGCCTTTATTGTACTGACTTTCCTGTACTAAAGGAGCTTTTGAGATTTTGATCTCAGATTGCAAAACAATTTTACCAATCATCAGAAACTGTCTTACTTTAAAAAAATGTATTATTTCATTTCTGTCCATTAAATTTGTCAAACCATCTCAGCACATGTTTGAGGCTGGGCTCAGTTCTGTGGAACGCCTCGGTGCCATTTCTTGTCTGTAAAACCTACGGCCTCGTCGGCTACATGAGACTTGTGGTGCAGGAACATACAGGTGAGTTCTCATCTGAAAAGCATTAAATTGAATTTCTGCTTTTACCTTGATTTAATCTCATTTTTTATGTATTTAATACTTTCAGTTCACAGTAAAGGATGGATCCATATCATTGAATATATTATTCCATACTTTATGCTGTCTCCCTCTGCAGTGATTGAATCTCACCCAGACAATGCCCTGGAGGACCTGAGGTTGGATCAGCCTTTTATTGAATTCAAGAAACACATTCAGTCCTACGACCTTGACAGCATGAACAAGAAGGTGTGTACGGAACAAGTTAAAATCATTGCGTCTTTTCACGAAGTGATCAGTGATTAAATTCTTCGTTCGATCTGCAGGATCACAGTCACACTCCGTGGATTATCGTTGTCGCTAAATATCTGGAGAAATGGCTCAGCGAGGTACGGATCATTTTTCGGAGCAGTTTTTGTTTGAATGTTTCGTCAACGTGGCTGAGCATTACATCTTCTCTTGCTTTTCCTTTTGTAGCACGACTGTCAGCCACCCAAAAATTACAAGGAGAAAGAGGCGTTCAGACAAATGATTCGTGAAGGTAACTGTAGAGCACCAGGTAGCAGTCTAGTGACTGAACTGTGTAATGCCACCCTTATCTGTGATTCATTCCCACTATGTGTCTCCATAGGGATCCGAAAGAATGAGAACGGTGTCCCAGAGGATGAAGAAAACTTCGAGGAAGCTATCAAAAATGTTAATACTGCTTTAAATCCAACCAAGGTGCCAGATTTCAAATACTAGTTTTGTTTTTTTGGCCTCAAGCAAACGTTTTTCACATTTCAAACCCTCAGTCACTCTTGTTTCCATAACATCTCTTGTTTCTGCAGGTTCCTGGTGCGCTTGAAGACCTCTTCAACAGTGAGCAGTGTAACAACATCACGTCACAGGTCTTGAATTTTTTAAGATGATTCGATTGAAAGCACACAGGCTCCTTTCACGTGTAGCATTCACATCCGTCTGGGGTGATCCAGTCACAAGAGGACATCTCATACAAACATATAGGAGTCCTGCTCGTGCCACTCCGGCTGTGTGAGCGCCGCCGAGTGGTTTACAGTGCGGTTCAGCTGCGTGCTTTGGTCGCTGGTCATTTACTTTGGCTGCCAGTTCAACAGCCGAGCAAGTTGTCTGATTCTTATATGATCATTACATTTCAATGAAGTGGTCTGATTCAGATTCACAACCTAGATATACTTTAGTCAAGAAAAATTGCAAGAGTGGGCTTTTATTTTGAAAACAGACCAGAACAGGCACACCTGCACGGTGCGCCGGCCATTTCATGCCACTCACCCATTCAGTGTGGCCTTGACACAACCAAGACCACATTCAGTAGCAGACTGGTCAGAATCCCACCACAGTCTTATAGCCGTGTAAACCCAATGTTCCTGGGCTGTATTGGATGACGTCCTCTGACCAACTACGGGTCAATATACTTCAAACTTCTCAGCGTTGCAGCACTAGTTTACCAAGTATAGATTTTTATCATTGATTTTTTTTCTTTTTACTATTTCATATGGGTAAAATTTGATGTCATGCTGAAGCTGTGCATTGCACATTGATTTGCTCAACCCCTCTCTGCTTGGCTATCTTCATCTTTCTCTCCCTTTCTCTCACAGTCACACATATACACAGTCCGACTGCTAATAGCTTAAAACAACAGCAGTTCTGTCTTCAATTATTTGTATGTTATTTACATTTAAGTGTAAACAGACTTGTGTAGATCCAACATGGGGCTACTGTTCTGTCATACTTTCATATAAGTAGCTTTTGGGATCTTATTTAATAAAGACGTGTTCTGTATATTTTCCAGACTCCAGCCTTCTGGGTGATGCTGCGAGCGGTCAAGGAGTTTGTCCACAACGAAGGCAGCAGTAGCCTTCTTCCTGTGCGAGGAACCATTCCGGACATGATCGCAGACTCGCAGAAGTTCATCAACCTTCAAAATGTGTAAGTGATGCCCAGAGAGATGAATGTGCAGGGGAAAGATGAGCGATAAGATACATGGACGTGATTCAGCATCATAACTGTGGAGGAGAAGGAGATATTGTGACCGTGTGGCAAAGAGATCATTATGATGAAACCACCTGGTGTTGTTTTTTTTTTATGTTAGTTACAGGGAAAAGGCCCGGGTGGACGCAGCTGCTGTGTCGAAGCATGTAGAGCGTTTGTTGCAGTCAGTTGGAAAGGTTGGTCACAAATCTTCAGTCCTCACTCACTGAGATCTGTGGTGCTCGGAGGTTTCGTTTGCAGGATTTTGACGTGTTTATCTGCAGGGGTGCTTTTTCATTTTGCTCTTGTTTGCTGAGCACCAGTGTTTGGATAGGTAAGTGCTGGTGGTCAGCATAGCTTGTTGAAGTATTTCTAAAACATGTGTCAGATTCCTGCAAATGTATATCTTCCAGTGTACCTTTCACACACTCTAAGTCCAACTGACATTTTTTGGGGGGCAAGGGAGGAGGGGCCACCTTTGTCGTGTTTGTTTTCACACATCAACCACAAAATACTGCATGTTGTGCCTTTGATTTTTTCTTTCCAATGACCTACAAGTAAATGCTTCGATTAGGAAGCAGTAGACGTTGTGTATCACAGAACATTCTCCCCAACATTGAATTTTCAACTTTTCCCCCAGCCACCAGAGAGTATCTCTGAAAAGGACATCAAACTCTTCTGTGAGTATACAGTTCCTTATTCCACCACCTCCTTCCCCCTCAAATCATATGTTTAGTTATTTCAAGTAAACAATGTACATGATCTGAACACCTTACATTCTCCATATATATCATGCATCTTTTAGAGGCATTTGTTTTATGTAGAGCCAATGAATGCAATTTAAGAATGTAACAGTCACTGCCTGAGTTGTAATCACTGCACTAATCACATTTTTGGCTAATATGTTTGAGCTAATTGCGTTCATCTGTGTTGGAATGCAGGTAAGAATGCCTCCTTTCTGCGTGTGGTGCGCTGCCGATCTCTGGCTGAGGAATATAGTGTGGAGTCTGTAAACAAAGATGAAATCAGTGAGTTGTAAATTAACCTTTAAAAAAAAAGAAAAGAAATCTAGCCTGTGTTATTCATTATTTATTATGTTTGCGTTGAATGTAATGATTGTTGTATTGAGTGTAGTGATTGCCGTCTCCTCAGCCTCCAGCATGGACAATCCAGATAGTGAGATGGTTTTCTACCTCATGCTTCGAGCTGTTGATCGCTTTCATCAACAACACTCCCGCTACCCAGGTAGAATCACTGTTCATATCTACTTTTTGTGAGGAACACGTAAACACAGATCATACAAGGAGGTGTTGGAGTCTTTTTATTTCTTTACATTTGCCAGCTCTGCCACTTGACAGGGCTTTGAATTAGATTTGTTGTACCACCCTACATCCAAAGTCCTCGGAACAATGTGGTTTTTGAATGGGCTGATTGAAGTATCGAGACAATATCTTCATATGTAGATTTAACTGTAACATATTGCATAACACGGCACACGTTATAGTGACTTTTTTTTTAATCCTTTGAAGAGATATGTTGTTTCCAATCCTTTTCATATTGTCCCTCACCAGGAGTTTACAACTACCAAGTTGAAGATGACATCAGCAAACTGAAGCTGTGCGTAAACAGCCTCCTGCAGGAGTACAGCCTCAACGTCAACATCAAAGACGACTACATCCACGAGTTGTAAGTAACTGTGTTTGCCACATCTACCATTCAGAAGTGATGGTTGGAAACTCTGCCAAACATCGATCCGTTTTATATTTCATAACCTGAAGCTGTCGATACGGTGCCGCAGAGCCTCACACAGTCGCTGCATTTTTGGGAGGTAAAGTTTCAGCACTTAAAAAAAGAAAAGAAAAATCTATTGATCCCTAATTCTCATTCCAAGCATATCCATCCCCATACCAGGCAAATCAGTAAACTGTCCTCAATATTTGTTTTTAGGATCTGCTGCTCAAGAGGCCATCAAGATAATCAGCCACCAGTTTGTGCCCTTTAGCAACACGTTCATTTACAACGCCATGTCACAGACCTCTGCCACTCTGAATCTTTGAGGAGTTTCTCACGGGGAACTAGAGCAAGAATGAAAAAGGTATTTACAGTATCAGCTGACTGTAATGAGTCTAAATATTGGGTTAGAAGGAGAGGGGAGGGATTGTGTTTGGATCACGGCATAAATGTTTGCACTTAAAGCTAAGAGCATTTCTAATGGTTGCTTGGACTGTATAGATTAAATGTTCTGGTGATCATCAAAACATGTCCTGTTCTTTGTAGTTATTGAGGGAGAATAAAGCAGACTGTTCTGTTTTGTAAGACTGTCCCTAGTTTAAAAGGTCATAGTCATGGATTGATTAACAACTAGTGATAAAGTAATGTTTTACAGCCAACTAAATATCCCTCGACTCAGTTGACCTCTTTGAAATGTTTAAAAATTGATTTTGATCTCTTGGTCTCCATTGAGCCACACCCACTCTGATATAAAGGAAACAAATACACATTTAGCTTCAAATGATAAAAGGCGCTGACTGATTTCCTAATTTCTACACACTGTACCTTTTAGTGGGCCCTTCTCCAAACCATAGTGCATACCCCCTTTTAGTTCAGTTGAATTCTGCGATAGTATTTGCCTCATTAAGTTTAATTAACCTCATTGGGGAAAACAAACAAAAAAAAGTACCTTTCACCGGTTTGTTTACTTTGATATTAAAGGTAAAACATCGTTTAGAGTTAAGTGATACATCTGCTCCTTTCTTCTTCTGCCAACCCCAGTTTCCTAAAACACCACACAGAGAGTAACTTGTTGACTCTCTCAGAAGTCTGAAACAAGGATTACACAGTTATTTAGGCCAAGTAAATTGTTTGCTGACAAACATGTGAGTGTCTTGATGGGCCTGTAATGTGACTCGCCCCCTGGCACACGCAAACCAGGTTAACATCATGAGTTGTTTTTGGAAGCTCATGACGGTATCTCACCCAACACTAGAGGGCAGACTTCCGTGTTTTGCTCCTCCATAGGTCAACATGTGCTCGAATGCATTTGGCATACCTGCTCAGTGACCTATTCCTGAACTCTGCTGACCATTGGACAGAGGCTGCATTTTTAGTCGCAGGATGTTAACAAAAAGTGTCAATCATTTACTTGCACTCTTGTTTCTCAGCAGCTGTGTGAGAATCCATTGGACACTGATGCTGCTGCTGAGTGTAGTGATCTAATGTGGAGTCACAGGATGATTGGGTGAGGGTCACTGTGATGTAACCGTCGGCCACCGTGAAGATTTTCATGAGTTGTCGTTTCCCAGACTTGGCAGAATGGAAAATTTGCCCTAAGCAGATGTTTTCCTTGTAAGACTCTACCCACTCACACACACACACACACACAGTCTCACACACACACACACAAGCTCACACTCACTCCCCACATGCTGATTTCTGTTTAATACACACTCTCGACCCTCGTTCAAGAGAGATCGAGCGTCTCGCCAAGAACTCGTCTGGCCATTTCCAAGATGAAGATTTTCTCCTCTGCCTCTTAAAGCTTATTGAACATCCATCCACTCTGAACCAGACAGACTGTTTTTTTTTCTTTCATAAACTAAGAGACACACTCCACTGACAACTGGAATGGAGAAGAAATCCTTGAAATCACCGTAAGGTAGTTTTAAAGGTGCATTAGGCATTTTCTTTTTTTTGGAAACATCCATTTTCAAAGCCGATGCTAAAAAAATGAAATACTCTCTTCTTTATTCTCTTGTTCCCTGCGTCTGTGATGAACTTCTATCTTGGGTGTTGCTCTGTAAGCAAAATGGCGTCAGTGTGGCGTTTACCAGTGCACTTCTTCCAAGTCTATGTTCCCATGTGCCAGCAGCCTCTTTAACTGACTCACATTGATACAGTCTGAAAACAAACAACTATCTCCCACTCTCTCTCTCTCTCTCTCTCTCTCTCTTTCTCTCTCTCTCTCTCTCTCTCTCTCTCTCTCTCTCTCTCTCTCTCTCTCTCTTTCTCTCTCTCTTGCCCTCCTACCGTGTACATGTTATTATATATAAACATAGTCACTGTTTGTGCATTGTATCAAATATCACAGCCTTTAATTTTTTTTTTGAAACATTCATTTTCAAAGCCGATGCTAAAAAAATGAAATACTCTCTTCTTTATTCTCTTGTTCCCTGCGTCTGTGATGAACTTCTATCTTGGGTGTTGCTCTGTAAGCAAAATGGCGTCAGTGTGGCGTTTACCAGTGCACTTCTTCCAAGTCTATGTTCCCATGTGCCAGCAGCCTCTTTAACTGACTCACATTGATACAGTCTGAAAACAAACAACTATCTCCCACTCTCTCTCTCTCTCTCTCTCTCTCTCTTTCTCTCTCTCTCTCTGTCTCTCTTTCTCTCTCTCTTGCCCTCCTACCGTGTACATGTTATTATATATAAACATAGTCACTGTTTGTGCATTGTATCAAATATCACAGCCTTTAATCCATGCTATTGAAAGCAGTCTGCTACATTTGCAATTATTTTACACTCTTGAGCTCCTACACTTCTTTCAGGGCCCTTTGTTATTATCCTGCGCATTCATCTCCTGAAAACAATCCAATTTACATGGTTTCTGTATCATTTAGTGGTTTTATAGCACACTGGATTTAGTAGTTGTCTGTAATTTATTATCTAAATGCCTTTAAGTGGAGAACTGAAAGTTAATTACATTCCTGCGGCTTTTATTTTGAAATATCGTTGTGAGAAATGTCTGAATTACGCAGTACTGCATCTATGCATGTGTCATGTTTCTCAAAACAAGACCCAGTGATTTGTGAACACGTGGTTTCCATTTACCACTCAAGAGTTAATGGCTGGAGATTAAAGTATCACACATTTCATTTTAGAAAACAGGGCACTCGGCACTCTTCCTTTGGCTCTTCAGATCCATTTAACCCTGAAACTGGTTTGTAGTTCAATTCTGATTTACCTTTTTGACTTTGACAGTGACTTTTCCACTCGACTTCATGTATTTTCTCTTTATCTGTGGTGGAACAGACACCTGACTGATGTTTGTTCTACCACCCCCATGTCTGCAGCGTGAATGCAGGTCATAACATGGACATGTCAGAGCTTATACAGGCCACATGTACCAAACAGTACACCGAGTACAATGCCATGCTGCTCTGCGGGTCTTACACTCTTTCACATAGAAAAATACAGACTGGCCCAGAATATTGAGATTTGATTTTTTTTTCTCCTTAAAGTTCAATATCAATAGTGATAACAACATGAAAATTCCAAAAGTTATTGTGAGACATTAAACCTGATAAATGTTTGGTTCCGGCCACTTGGGGGCAGTGTTCAGAAACAACACTGAGATTCTATCATCCTGTTTTAAGTTGACAATGTCAATTAATTCTATATCCATCTGAACCAGAGGAGCAGTATCAATAATTTAATGTTGTCTGGTGAATGTCCATTCTCTTTATAGCTCTGATGGTCTCATAGTCTTCAGCTGCTAAACGCTCCACTGTTCGTTTATCAGCTCATCACCGACTGTGTCTCTGTCTGTGTTTGTTGCCGGACAGGTTGTTTATATTGACTTTAACATTGAAAACAGCTTACGGACAGAAACTAAGTTTATGAGAGCTGAGAGAATGAGCCAAGTGCCAAGCTGCACACTGGATATTTAAAGAACCAGCTGGAAGTTAAAGGTCCAGTGTGTAAGATGTAGGTCCTCGTAATGGTGGGTCCTCACAATAGTGTCTGCCATGTTTTTACAGTAGCCCAGAATGGACAAATTTAGTCTGAAGATCACAGGATCTCCTACACACCTGGGAAAGAGGAATAAGGTCAGGGGTATCCGGCTGCAACATGCATCCTCACCACTAGATGGCACTGTATCTGATAAGCTGATATTAACCCCCATTAAGAAGAGCTGCCCAAAAAAATGGCGATAACTGTATTTGGCCCATAATGTGTGCAAAATCTCAGCAAAGTATTTATTTAGAGAGATTTTTTTCATGACTAATTTACGCTTCAGATTAGATTCTAATCGGATTTAATTCGATTGCATCATCAGAATCCAAATCTTACAACAAGGAGAGGAGGAAAAAGGAGGACACGCTTTCATGGACACATCTGTACTCTCTGCTGCATCCTGTCAAGAGTTCAGTGTCCAGACCCAGTGTGGATGTGTGTTATCTTAAAGCCACAGGAGAGGCCCCACAATGGAGACGTGTGTGTGATTGTGTATGTGTGTCTGTGTGTGTGTGTGTGTGTGTGTACCCTCACTTGTGTGCATTTGCAGGGAGGAGATGGGGGGGGGCAGTCGTTAATGCTAAAATCAATCACTAAATCAGAAGCACAGCCTGCAGAAAGGCCACAGCGCCAACGATGACGCTTGCCTCAAGTAATAAAGGATAAAGGGAGAAAGGGTGTGTGTGTGTCTGAGAGAGAGAGAGAGAGGGAGAGAGGGGGTGGGGGAGGTGGGCGGGCGGGCGGGGGTTTGGAAGGAAGATGGGGGGTTGGGATTGGATTGCATGACTCAGCTTTGGGGAAAAGACGGAAACTGCAAAGCAGAAGTGGCAGTTTGGTTTGTCATATTTACCCCCCCAACCAGGAATGGACTGTACCACCCCCCCCCCTCACACACACACACACACCCACCCACCCACCCCAACCCCTGTCCTGTCCTGTCCTGTCCTGTCCTGTCGCACCCACTCACAAGATCCACCGTTTTTTTTTTCCTCAAAACA
>JAFBJT010108996.1:10746-23328 GCA_016785325.1 Chascanopsetta lugubris
TTTGGATCGTGTTTGGATCGTGTTTGGATCGTGTTTGGATCGTGTTTGGATCGTGTTTGGATCGTGTTTGGATCGTGTTTGGATCGTGTTTGGATCGTGTTTGGATCGTGTTTGGATCGTGTTTGGATCGTGTTTGGATCGTGTTTGGATCGTGTTTGGATCGTGTTTGGATCGTGTTTGGATCGTGTTTGGATCGTGTTTGGATCGTGTTTGGATCGTGTTTGGATCGTGTTTGGATCGTGTTTGGATCGTGTTTGGATCGTGTTTGGATCGTGTTTGGATCGTGTTTGGATCGTGTTTGGATCGTGTTTGGATCGTGTTTGGATCGTGTTTGGATCGTGTTTGGATCGTGTTTGGATCGTGTTTGGATCGTGTTTGGATCGTGTTTGGATCGTGTTTGGATCGTGTTTGGATCGTGTTTGGATCGTGTTTGGATCGTGTTTGGATCGTGTTTGGATCGTGTTTGGATCGTGTTTGGATCGTGTTTGGATCGTGTTTGGATCGTGTTTGGATCGTGTTTGGATCGTGTTTGGATCGTGTTTGGATCGTGTTTGGATCGTGTTTGGATCGTGTTTGGATCGTGTTTGGATCGTGTTTGGATCGTGTTTGGATCGTGTTTGGATCGTGTTTGGATCGTGTTTGGATCGTGTTTGGATCGTGTTTGGATCGTGTTTGGATCGTGTTTGGATCGTGTTTGGATCGTGTTTGGATCGTGTTTGGATCGTGTTTGGATCGTGTTTGGATCGTGTTTGGATCGTGTTTGGATCGTGTTTGGATCGTGTTTGGATCGTGTTTGGATCGTGTTTGGATCGTGTTTGGATCGTGTTTGGATCGTGTTTGGATCGTGTTTGGATCGTGTTTGGATCGTGTTTGGATCGTGTTTGGATCGTGTTTGGATCGTGTTTGGATCGTGTTTGGATCGTGTTTGGATCGTGTTTGGATCGTGTTTGGATCGTGTTTGGATCGTGTTTGGATCGTGTTTGGATCGTGTTTGGATCGTGTTTGGATCGTGTTTGGATCGTGTTTGGATCGTGTTTGGATCGTGTTTGGATCGTGTTTGGATCAAATCTAGTGTAAAATACTAAGTGATATATATTGTAGTTTCTACTGATTCACGGTTACTTACATTGTGTCGTAATCTACAAGATACTGATTCGTTTTATAGTTCCAGGAGTATTTGTAGTATTTGGGTGGATTTTAACATAGTACCATAACTACTGTGTTTAATACGAATACTGTTTGAACTGTAACTTTACGGGACGTGAACAAACTGACTGAAAAAGACTGAAAAAGTCAAATGTGATGTTTAGTAGATGAAGAAAAACATTTATCCCTGGAGCTCTGTCCGCTTCGACTTCACTTCCGCTTTTCACTCTCGTCTCCATGGCAACAGCTTTCAGTGTTGATCATCCCAAGATGGCGGAGCAGGACACCAGCACGGCGGTGAGTGTGAATCCAAACCTTGTCGTGTGTTTATACAGGAAGGTTTCCGGTTACCGTCCGTGTGTATGAACCGTGTGTATCGTTTCGGTGAGCTAACGTGATGCTAACGCTCCGGTCACTCGGCGCAGGTCCCTCCGCTGCTTCAACGTTAGGTCGCAGCCTGGCTAACAGTCAAAGTCCCTGCTAACTTAAATACGATCATGCTAATGCTAACTTCTTCTGTCACTAATCCCTCTCAACCAAGGACGAGCTGGAACCTGAGAGCTAACAGCTAACAGCTAACAGCTAACAGCTAACAGCTAAAGATGAGAAACACCGCGTTGTTATCAGGAACAGTTTTATTCGAACTGTACCGACAGAGACAGATAGAGACAGACAGACAGATAGAGACAGGCAGACAGGGACAGATAGAGACAGACAGATAGAGAGACAGACACAGGGACAGATAGAAACAGACAGAGACAGGCAGATAGACAGGGACAGATAGAGAGACAGACAGGGACAGATAGAGACAGACAGATAGAGAGACAGACAGACAGGGACAGATAGAGAGACAGACAGGGACAGATAGAGATGGGCAGATAGAGAGACAGACAGACAGGGACAGATAGAGACAGGCAGATAGAGAGACAGATAGAGACGGGCAGATAGAGAGACAGACAGACAGGGACAGATAGAAACAGGTAGCTAGAGACAGATAGATAGAGACAGACAGATAGAGGGAAAGATCGAGACAGGCAGATAGAGAGACAGACAGACAGAGACAGGCAGATAGAGAGACAGACAGACAGGGACAGATAGACGGACAGACAGGGACAGATAGAGACAGACAGACAGGGACAGATAGAGACAGACAGACAGGGACAGATAGAAACAGATAGACAGATAGAGACAGACAGATAGAGAGACAGATAGAGAGACAGACAGACAGGGACAGATAGAGACAGACAGTTAGAGAGACAGACAGGGACAGATAGAGAGACATATAGAGACAAGCAGATAGAGAGACAGACAGACAGACAGACAGACAGGGACAGATAGAGACAGACAGATAGAGAGACAGACAGACAGGGACAGATAGAGACAGACAGATAGAGAGACAGACAGACAGGGACAGATAGAAACAGACAGACAGATAGAGACAGGGACAGATAGAGACAGACAGACAGGGACAGATAGAGACAGACAGACAGGGACAGATAGAGACAGGCAGATAGAGGGACAGACAGACAGGGACAGATAGAGACAGGCAGACAGGGACAGATAGAGACAGACAGACAGGGACAGATAGAGACAGACAGACAGGGAGAGACAGACAGACAGGGAAAGATAGAGACAGACAGACAGGGAGAGACAGATAGAGAGAGACAGACAGACGGGGACAAATAGAGACAGACAGATGGGGACAGATAGAGACAGACAGACGGGGAGAGACAGACAGACGGGGACAGATAGAGACAGACAGATGGGCAGAGAGACAGACGGGGACAGATAGAGACAGACAGACGGGGACAGATAGAGACAGACAGACGGGGACAGATAGAGACAGACAGACGGGGACAGATACAGACAGACAGACGGGGACAGATACAGACAGACAGACGGGGACAGATAGAGACAGACAGACGGGGAGAGACAGACAGACGGGGACAGATAGAGACAGACAGACGGGGACAGATAGAGACAGACAGACGGGGAGAGACAGACAGACGGGGACAGATAGAGACAGACAGACGGGGAGAGACAGACAGACGGGGACAGATAGAGACAGACAGACGGGGAGAGACAGACAGACGGGGACAGATAGAGACAGACAGACGGGGAGAGACAGACAGACGGGGACAGATAGAGACAGACAGACGGGGAGAGACAGACAGACGGGGACAGATAGAGACAGACAGACGGGGAGAGACAGACAGACGGGGACAGATAGAGACAGACAGACGGGGAGAGACAGACAGACGGGGACAGATAGAGACAGACAGACGGGGAGAGACAGACAGACGGGGACAGATAGAGACAGACAGACGGGGAGAGACAGACAGACGGGGACAGATAGAGACAGACAGACGGGGAGAGACAGACAGACGGGGACAGATAGAGACAGACAGACGGGGAGAGACAGACAGACGGGGACAGATAGAGACAGACAGACGGGGAGAGACAGACAGACGGGGACAGATAGAGACAGAGTATTTCAACCATTCCTCAAAATCTTAAATTGTTCCTTTCGAACAACACACGCAATAAAAACACCCTCGGTCAGGTGTCGTCACTGTCACCTGCCAGCCAATCACAAGCGAGACGAGGCCCGTTTGGACCCGCCCACATTGCGCAGGAGGTCTTTTAGAAGCTCTGCAGATGTGAATCGCGACAATTCGACCAAATCGTTCAACATGACCAGGACACAGAGGAGCGCGTGTGTGGAGGATGGCAGGAGCAGGAAGAGGGTGAGACACAGAACCTTGTTGTTTACATGTTGACCTTTTAGTATTTTAAGTCCGTGAACATTTGCAATTAAATTGAATGAGGGAATAGTTTTAGTTTATCAGTTTAGAATTAGTTTATCACTTTATATTTTCGGATAGGTTGTTTATTAATTCATTTATTTATCTATTTTTTTTTTAAATTCATTATATATTTTCCATACATAAACGATGTCAATCTGACTTTATGGATCCACATGTTTTACATGTAGCCAACAGGACTGTAATCAATGCTCTGTGTTTGAGAACAACCTTTGGGGATGAATGTCTCTCTACTAAATTGGTGCATTGCTCAAAAAAATAAAAATAAAACATACACATGACCTCTGTCCAGATCCTGAAACCTGTTGTGGAGAAGAAGAGAAGAGACCGAATAAACCAAAGTCTGGCCGAGCTGAGGAGTTTGCTGTTGAATCACACGTCAGATCCAGTGAGTTCAAGATCTGTCCACGCACAGCAGATGGGTGTATTTGCTAGAACAGGAAAAACAATGAAATGAATCATACTCCACGTGTCTGTTTTCAATCACAGCGGCTACAGAATCCGAAAATAGAGAAAGCTGAGATTCTGGACCTCACCGTGGAATATATACAGAAGTGGACGAAGGGCCAGGGGCCGAGCGATGGTTTGTCAAATAAAAAAACAATTCGGTCATCGTTTAAAATCTTACTGCTGCCGAGACGTATCAGTGTTGTAATCTGTCGTCCTTGGCCTCTGCACGTCTCGCCCCTCGCCACAGATTCTCACGACGGCCAAGCCACGCACCGGTCCGGTCGTCACCCTCTCCTCAGCCTCCAGACTGCAGGTTTCCAGCAGTGCATGGCCCAGCTGAGCAGCTACATGAGTAAAATACCGGCGGCACAGAGGACGACTCTGATCGAAGGCCTGACGCTGAGCGCCGAGACGCAACAGCAGCAGAAGCCGGACGTCAGCCAGAGGGTGCAACAGGAGGCGTCATCCCTGGATGAGTCCTCCAGGTCTCTGGTTCTGTCCCACTCCCCGTTCCAGCCCCACGCCTGCTCCACGCCCTCCCACGACTACCTCACCCCTCCCACCTCCCCCTGGTTCTCGAGCTCTCTCTCCACATATGCCGCCTCTCCCCCGTTCCCGTCGTTGGCCTCTCACTTCTCCTTCCCCCCGAGCTTGTCACCTCCGTCGTCCAACACCTCCGTTTACAGTGTCTCACCCGCCGGCCCTCACACCTGCCCTGCTGGCCCCCACACCTGCCCTGCTGGCCCCCACTTCCCATCGCCCTCCGCTCCCAGATCTCCACTCCTGGCGCTGAGGGAGGTGTCCCCGCTGAACTCGCCCTCGTCTGTGTGGAGGCCTTGGTTTTGACGATGGGATGCAGAGACTGACAAACTGAGAAGAGCAGGATAAACAGGGTAAAGAAGGAGATCACAGCTCCTTCGCAATGTACAGTGTAAATAAAATGTCATATATTTTGTATTTCTCTTGTAAAATAAAAACTTGAATCACAAAAGTGCCAGTGTCTGGTTTAACCACTGTAACTACACACATATATGAATAAATCTGGTCACTGTCATGCCACACTGGAAATTTAAATTAAATTGTTCTTTATCAAGACAACATCAACATTTAAAAAAAAACTTATAGTGTGTAGTTCAAGAGTTGTCAGCCTGTGTAACCCTACAAACCCTACAACAACCAATGAGCTTTCATGTCAGATTGAACAATGTAAGGTCAGTGATCATAAAGGTCTGGTGTAAGCTCAATCTATTTTTTCAGTTTTGCAAGAATTTATTAAAGGTGTTGCGTGGGATTTTTAGTGACATCTGGTGGTGGCGCTTCAGTATTACATCTAACTGCAAGCGCTCCGGCTCAGCCCCTCCCTTTCTGAGTGTCAGCAGAGCTACGGTGGCCCTGCGGCTTCAAACAGCCTCAAGCAGCGGCTGAGAAGAAACTGGAGGCACATACATGTTTGTTCCCTGAGGATTTATCACCACATATGTGAACTGATACTTTATTCATCGAGTGAATTACACATGATTATTATTTTTGTCTTCCTCCCTCCATTTAAATGATTATTTTAAATCATCAGCACACGTTTTTAACACACTTGTAAAACCAGAGTAACAATGAAGTCTTGAGTACATCATGTAAACCTGCTTGTTGTCAGTGTGTAGAATTAGTTGCCAGTATCCTCAGTTGCAAAACGTTTCTGAGAATCATTACTGTTTATTTTGTTATTAATTATAAAATGTATTATTGTTTTTGTTGTAATTATTATTCTGGTTGTGTGTCTGACTGTCTGCGTGTTGTAGTGAGTCATCAAAGCGGAGTTGTAACCATGATGGCAGAGGTCACCAAGTGGAGTGGTGAGCTTTTTGTCGAACATAGGTTGTGTGTGTGTGTGTGTGTGTGTGTGTGTGTGTGTGTGTGTGTGTGTGTGTGTGTGTGTGTTACCAAAGTTTAAACCAGATTGGAAAATGATCATGATTGTGTTTATGCAGTTGTTATTTACGGAGTGAAAAAGTTTCAGTCTTGTGTCAAATGGGAATCCCTTCGTCACAGTTGCTGGGTGTAAAGTAACTTTAATCATCAGCACCATGGACAGAGTCAGTGCTGTAAAGTAACTTTAACTTTCAGCACCATGGACAGAGTCAGTGCTGTAAAGTAACTTTAACTTTCAGCACTATGGACAGAGTCAGTGCTGTAAAGTAACTTTAATTATCAGCACCATGGACAGAGTCAGTGCTGTAAAGCAACTTTAATCATCAGCACCATGGACAGAGTCATTGCTGTAAAGTAACTTTAATTGCTAGCACCATGGACAGAGTCATTGCTGTAAAGTAACTTTAACTTTCAGCACCATGGACAGAGTCAGTGCTGTAAAGTAATTTTAATCATCAGCACCATGGACAGAGTCAGTGCTGTAAAGTAACTTTAATCATCAGCACCATGGACAGAGTCAGTGCTGTAAAGTAACTTTAATCATCAGCACCATGGACAGAGTCAGTGCTGCAGGAGCTGCAGGAGCTTTTTTCTTAGTTGTACCAGGTCAGTGTTTGATTCACAGCTCCTCCTCCTCCTCCTCCTCCTCCTCCTCGGGTTCGATTTCCGCCTCCCCCTATTCCGTATGCTGAGGTGTACTTGGGCAAGACACTTAACCCCATGTTGTCCCATGTACTTACAGATACAACGTGCTACCAATAGATGCACAGTATGGATGTTTGAGAGACTGGGTGAATGTAAACTGTACTGATGTTGTTTATCTACAGGTTGTTCTCTGTTGCGGGTTGTTCTCACCCTGCTGACACTGGGTGAGTGAGTTGTAATGAAAGTTTGGATGGTGACATCACTGCAGGGCCAGCAGGTGTGATGAGGACCAATCAGGTCCAAGCAGCAGTGATCAGGTGAGTCCAGCATAGAGCACTTGACTTCAATCAGCTGATGACGTGAAGGGATCACTATTATTCTATTCTTGTGTAGTACTCTTTAGCTTGTTCATGTGTAATTCTTACAGTAGTCTTTATGTATTAATTTCTAACCCTTGTTGGAAACCTATGTTAAGGTGTGAACGCTGTTCCCTGCCGTAAAACCCTTTCATCTGTGTGAGATTCTCCCTTTGTGGAAAATCACGGATAGGTTAACCCCTGCGGGGACAGAGACCATAAAGTGACTTGCACATGTTTGACTGAGAGCTTGGATGGAAATCTCCTTTGATGTGACAGTTGTCCAAATGAGAACCTGACAGGGGGAGGACAAATACTGACTGCACCTAAGTTCAGTGGAGCATTACTCAGAACTACTGTCCGCCATATAGTTGTATGTGATGTCTTCCTCTCTGGACAGAGATTTAAATTTGATGCATGCAACTTCTTCAGTCTTTTTCCTTGACTCCAGACAGAGAGGAAATTTCCACAACACCATTGCACAGGCAGTGTTGGTAGATTGCCAGTAACGTTTCAACCGCCGTTTGTCAGGCGTCAACACGGGAGAGAGAGCAGCTGAATACAGAGTGAGAGACACGCACAGAGCGAGAGGGAGGGAGAGAGAGATGTGTGGGGAGAGAGGGAGCATGGCACAGAGAGAGAGAAATGGAGTGAGAGAGAGAGAGGGGGAAAGACCACTTTGCATTTTGCCGAAAAAAACAACAACTCTGAAAATGTAAAATCATAACTCTGAAAAATCATAATGGTTTATGATTGACCTCCTCTAATGATGTTTGTCTCATTTAGCAGTTTCTAGTTTTGCTGAGTCATGATAGACGAGAGGTTCGGTGGTTCCTTCAGGTTATGTTCTCCAGCTTCATTGTAGGAACTAAACATTTAAGTCTGTCTGTCCTTGTCCATGTCGCAGTCTGTACCCTGATGGTCATGGACGGTCGTGATGTCCTGAGTGACGACATCCTCCAGTCCAAGGATGTCTCACAGGGGTGTGTCCTTAAGAACGTCCACTTCCTGGTTTAATGTTGTGATGCGTGTGATGATTGCTTTTGTCTTTGTGTCTTTAAAGGTACAGTGTGGGATTTTTTTCACTGGTGTCATATACATCTTATTGGATTGTTCAAAACTATGTTTTATCACATGTGTCATGAGCCCAAGACATAAGCCAAAGAGTTTCTTAAATAAGTAAAATAAACATTTAAAAATACATGTGTCATGGATGACCACCATAAAACTATTTTCTGGTGTAGACACCATGACAGTACAAGAGACGTACAGGGACATAAGACTCTAGCGACCGAGCTTCTGAGATCCCGCGCATGCGCAGTGCGTGTTCTCCTTTGGCACCGCACGTACAAGAGGACATCATCGTGGGAGTCTGTCGTAATTCGTTCGAGGACTCCCTCGGGAATAAATCACAATGCAGGACCACCCGTATGCTGCTACACAGGGACAACTGATGGAGGACCACCCTTACTCGGCATCTGCCAGACAGGTAGATGATCACGTGCCACCTTTACACGGGAAGCGGAAACGTGTTGAGGCCAGACGGGTTAGCACTTAGCTTAGCAACCGGCAACGGAACAAATCACGGGTCCACGGTGGAAAAGCTTCCCCACGTTGGAGAAAAAACAACTTTGGTGCCGACGCAGAATTTGCCACTGTCCTGCTGAAGAGGTAAGGTGCCATTTAAACTCGACAACACTGAAAATGAAACTAGCAAACTAGCTAAAAGTAATGCTAATGTAGCTAGTCAACAAGTGCATAAGACTTCCGGTATGCTAGCATAGCATGCGTCAGTTAGTTTCTAATGCATTCTGTGCCGCCACGTTTGTTTAGAACGCATTTCCTGCCACTGTAGAATGAGTTATGATGCAGTTTAAGAAAATATTGGTTGTTTCATCCTTGTATTTTATTTCAAACCAATCGGTGTAGACTCAGCCTCGTTTAGTTTGTTTCTTTGTATCCCCCCTACACACACGTTCTTTGTTTTTCTTTACGTTGTTGTCTTCTGTTTTTGTTAGTCATATTGTCATTGGAGTGATGTTATTATTGAAAATAGTTTTTCATGTTTACAGAGATGTGTCCAGAAGAAGGTCAGAGCCCACAGTCATTTTATATCTCATAGCTGGAGATGAGATGGGACTTAACATGCGTCATTGTTCTGTTACTGTTTTTCTGTCATTTCACAAATAAATCTATGAAGTGATTTCAAAATAATAACAGCTCATCTTTTTTTCTATATTGATATTTAGTAGAACAACATTTGAATGAGTACAAATGACAATCATTAATGTGCATAAAATGAACAGATATTCAAAAGTAACAGAAGCTGGGGATGACTAGGTTGGTTTCCCTGGAGACATGTTACCAGTAAACAAAATGCAAATGAGTGAACAAATGAATAATGATTCTCCCTGTAAGCAGTACCTTTTTAAATAAACTTTATTTAAATACAAACATCGTTTCACATTTCAAGGCATCCTCTCAACTGAACAATTGTTGCCGTGGTGTATATTCAAACATAGACCTACAACAAACAAAGAACAAATAAATTAATAAAAAATGAAAGAGGAGTAAAATAAATAATAGAGCAATTAAAAAAACAGCTAAAAGTAAAGTGAAAACCATGAACAAGTGAGACCATACTAATTAAATACAAGGGGTTTAGAACAGATAACATTTTGCTATCAATGTGTACAATTTATTTGCATGGGGATTGTTTTATTTATTTCAAATCCCCCCCACGAGGGGGGATTTGGCAGACCGACACTTGTATATGTAATATTTTGTAATAATGAGATTATTCACAAAAAAACTGTCTTTATCTTTGTGGATTACTCCTATATGAATATTTTGAAAGGACCAGAAGTCGATGCTTCTGGAGCCGGACGGTATTAATTCGTAGAGAGAGTTCCATAGATTTTGGACAGTCTTGCATTCGTAAAACAGGTGCTCTGTCGTTTCCAAAGGCATTTTACAAATATAACAATTTTCAACCTCAAATTTAAATCTTAACTTTAAAAGAAATGTTTAACTCTGCAGCTGGAACATTGAAGTCTGTCATTTCAGCAGTTTGAATCCAAATGTCTTTACTTGGAACTCTGATCCTGAAAGAATTAAAACTTGATGCCTCAAATTTCATAAAATCAAAAATCTCAAAGATGAACATGAATGAATTGGAAGTGTGAAGTAAGAAGCTCTCTGTTACGGCTTTAAATGAACAAACAACAAAACTAAAGACTTGATCATGCTGCTGAGTTTTTGTAGTTTTTGTGTTTTGATTCCAGAAGATTCCACTGTTTGTAAAGCCTAAATGCAGCATCTTTAATCTGGTCTCATCTCCCCTGGGTTTCATTGTGCAACTGTTCCATATTTGAACTCTCCTTGAGTGGAAGATCAAAGAAACCATGTGAAAGGAGCTGGAGTTCACTTTGAGGTTCCATCCATTGAATCAGGAGATTTGTTTGAAAACTGTAACAAGTGACACATCCTCCACCTTCACTTAGAATACATAGGTAGATATATCCTCAAATTAAACTGAATATGGGTGCGATTTGAATGGACCTGTAACGAGTCCCTTCAGCCACTAGGTGTAGCCAACACACAAGTAAGAATTCTTTCCTTCTGAGAAAATTATAATCTAGAACAGTGACTTACTTTAAACACGAAAAATAAAGAGGACAAGTCATTTAATTTGAATACGAACTGATAAAAAAAAAAAAACTTACAATGAAGTCCTTCACATGTCTGAGGAGCAGCATCCAGCAGGGGTCGCTGTTCTGAAGACCGTCCAGGAGGAAGTTGTTGAACTGTAGAATTGAGCTGGACGTCAAAGAACCAATCAGCAGTTGACAGCGGGTAAAAACCCCTGTCAAGCCCCTCCCCCTGAGTTCCGACGCCACAACTCGGACAGAAAAAAAACAAAAAACAGCTTCAATATAGATGCAAAATTCTATCTGGGATCTGAACCCAGATCTCTCACATCGCAGTCCAAGTTCTTTTCCACTGACCCGCAAAAGATACGAGTACATTTTTGTATTAAATCGTGTTTAATTGGACCAATCACGTACAAATCGAACAAAAAAAAACAACGAAAGAAAAACTCATCGGCTCCCAGTTGGCTCCGAACAGGAACCCAGCTCCTGTTGTTCACTTGTCGGCTCTAAGAGCTGGTTCATTCGCGACTGTGTAAAACACAGTTTACTATGTTAGATGGACCTTTTGGCTTGAGGACAAAGGACATCATTTGTTACCACAAACTTTTCTTTGGATAATATACAAACAAAACTGGAAATTTGTAAGGAGTCTTGACATGTTGTGCAGACTAAGTATAGATTGCCACATTGATTGCCACAGATTCAATACAGACAGAGGGAAATCACATGCGTCCGAGGTTTTTCCCAAAATTGGACTATTTTAACATTGTTAATACATAACAATTAACTCTATCTGTTCATACAACTAACTATATAAATATGTATCTGCGATAAAGTCCCTTGGCAAAAAAGTTACAACTCTACAATGCAACGTATGTTGCAATAAGTGCAACAGCATCTACAGACAATCACAGGACATGTGTGGCAACAAAGTACTACTGTCCCCATACCAACATTTTGGTACCGGTACCAATGTGCACTACAGTACTTTTCATTACAAACAATGTCATTATTGTTCTTTATGCCTTGAGGGGAGATCATATTTTGTGTCCAGTTGCTGTAAAATGTATGGCATGAGAGAGAGAGAGAGAGAGAGAGAGAGAGAGAGAGAGAGAGAGAGAGAGAGAGAGAGAGAGAGAGAGAGAGAGAGAGAGAGAGAGAGAGAGATAGATAGCTAGAATTAGGAAATGAGCGCCTCAGAACCATGTGACCAGCAGAGGGCAGCATCCACACACTGAAGACTGGTGAAGTGCTCTCCACCAGTGGCCCCTCACCAGGAGCGTAAGAGCAGGTTTGTCATGTGAAGTGAACGTTATTGAGCTGTTCCATCAGCGACGAGCTCAACACAGCATCATCAATCTTTCTCTGCTGCGTCTGAGAGCTGAGCTCAACTCTTTATCTGTTTGCCTCTGACTATCTCCAGAACACAGGCACCAAATCATTGGGCTTGACACAACAGAATTTAATACATGATAGAACATGTCTATGGATAATGATTATTTTTATCCCCTCTCTGCACCGATGACTCTCTCTCTCGCTCCCTCTCTCTCTCTCTCTCTCTCTCTCTCTCTCTCTCTCTCTCTC